>ML777513.1:446326-457952 GCA_009831015.1 Picea engelmannii
ATATATATATATATATATATATATATATATATATATATATATATATATATATATATATATATATATATATATATATATATATATACAATGAATTCAGATGATAATGAATAAGAATTAGAGGTGTAACTCTAGAAACAACTTGTTGGTTTTCCCAGTTTGGGTTTCTAGGGTAAATCTTGGTGTGTATGTGATTGCAATTTTTTTTATGTTCTTTATGAATCTCTATGTGCATTTCATTATTGTAAAAGGTTTAAAAATTACATTTGGTATCAGAGCGATTATTAGCTTCAAGGAGATTCCTTTAAGGCTAGGGGTTCGACTCAACTCTATGATAACCTTGTTATAGTGAGACCTTTGTGGTATCAATTCTTGTGGTGAAAAAAAATGGCGAGGAGTTCAAAAATAAAGATCGAGAAATTTAATGGGAAAAGTTTTGATTCATGGCAGATCAATATGGAACATATGTTGGTAGAGAAGTATAAATGGGCCAATGCAGATCTAAGTACTACACCTACAGGAACATATCCAAAATACTAGGAAAAGTTGGACCAAAAGGTGAAGACAAAAATCTGGTTGTGTTTCTCAGATTTAGTATTACTGAATGTGTCAAGGGAAGCTACATGAAAGGAATTATGGAATAATTTAGGGGATTTATATCAGTCTAATTACCTAATAAAACATTTATTCCTATGGAATAAGTTGTACAACTTGAGGATGAAAGATGGAGACTTAGTGACAGATCATTTGGATGCCTTCAATATTGTAGTAAGTCAGTTATTGTCTATTGATATTAAGATTTGTGATGAAGATAAGTGCCCCTTTATTTTTCTCTTTACCATACTCGTGGGATTGTCTAGTTGTGGCCATAGGTAGTAATGAAACTACTTTAAGTTGATGATGTGGTCTCATCCTTGTTGTCGGGGGAGATAAGGCATAAAAACATGGAAAGCTAGAGCACAAATGCCTTATTTGCAAGATGATGCTCTTAGAAAATAGATAGAAATATGTCCTCAAGTGGGAGATATAAATCTAGGGGAAGATATAAATATCCCCCCAAAATTATAAAGGTATGTTGGAGATGTGGAAAATAAGGGAATTACAAGAAACAATGTAGATCAAAACGTTTTGACAGAGGGAAGGGATATGATGATGCTCCTTCTACAAAAGAAAAAGCCTTTATGGATGAAGGAAGTGATCTGTACTTGAATTCTTCAAGCACACATGTAAACCATGAGGCAAGGTTGGTCAAACATGTGCATCCTTCCATATCACTCCCCACATGGAGTGGTTTTGAAAATATGAAAGGTATGATGGAGGTGATGCTTTCCTTGGAGATGTTCTACATCTAAATCACAAAATGAGGAAAAGTCAAGTTGAATCTCAACAATGGAAGGATTAGATAATTTCCTAGTGTTATTCACATCCCAGGATTGGCTATAAAATTTGATTTCAATAATAAACATGATCGATGTAGGGGTAAAAATATTGTTTGAAAAAAAAACTTATAACAGATTTCTATTATAATCTAGATTATAATAGATTTCTATAATAAGCTAGATTAGTGTTTGAGTGGTTGTCAGATCCAAAAATTTAAGAGGTTGTTAGGGGATATCCTAGCCTATAAATCTGTATGCAATTTATCAAATAAAATATAGTGTGTGAGAGTAGTCTCACTTGTGATGTGCCCTTGTGGGCTCACTGATTGTTTTCCATTAATCCAATTTTAGTTTGGTATCAAAGCCAAATAGAGGAGCGAGTTGCTCTTGGAATTCGTCAGTGCTAAGGGTCGTTTCCTGGTGAATAGGGTCGCTGCAGCTATTGACTGCCGCTGACAGCGAACA
Organism: Picea engelmannii; assembly: GCA_009831015.1. NCBI lineage: Eukaryota > Viridiplantae > Streptophyta > Pinopsida > Pinales > Pinaceae > Picea > Picea engelmannii. Next base: position 448,168 of record ML777513.1, read on the forward strand.
AATTGGAAATTCACCATCATTTGTGAAGCCTGCTAATACATTTGTGTTGCCATTTGTGAAGGATTCGATATTGAAATCGCGAGTTAGTAACTATCCACTTCTACCACTTCTGAAAATCGACAACAAATTGGTCAATGAAGCCTCTGTTGTGCGGTGAGCGTGGAAATCGATTTGAAATGCTCATATTTGAAGTTAAGCCATCGTTTTCTAGAGGTGTCGTCGTTGCCATCGCTATACAATTGAGACAGAGGACACAAATGCGTGCATATTGTTCTCTACAACATAGAAGGGCGACCTGGCACCATACTTAACAGTGGTGTGATCACATCCACAAATATATCGCTCTAAGGATGCATAAGAGTAAGAGGCAACTGTGTTTTGACAAATAGGTGGGAATGCTCATTGTCAATCATTTTTGAGAGATCTTCATCGTAGGGTGGAGGAATAGAAGGAGTCATCGATTGTGAAGCTGTTGCTTCCATAGAGCCGACATTTCTAGTAAGTCGTTGCCTGGTGAAGGTGATTTTCGTCGCTTCCCGATGAAGAATAATTTGTGGAAAGATGTGTTGCAAGAGGCATAAGAGAAGAATCATGCGAGCGTGTTGAAAAAAAGGAACAAACATCGCTACCAATTGCTCAGGATTGGTATCAATACAATCTGTTTGGTGACTCGGTAAATTCAACAACAATTCAAAACTCTGCAATAGAAAGGATGGCATTTTAGACTCGAACCCTAGTTTCCGTGGTATTAATTCCACCATTGTTTTCATTTGGAATTTATTCAACATCATTTGGCTTGTATATCGACCTGTACTTCCTCGAGACTTTTCTGATAATTATCAATGAGATGGTTGTTTGCACAGACAAAGATGAGCATTATTGTGCTTCTCACGAGGATGAAATCCCTGGATGTTTCCATCTCCTCTTCTGATCGAGTACTGCCTCCACGGTGCAACGATCAATAATTAAGGAATTACATAATTTTTCTATCGATTTGGGCTTTCGTCGTGCAATGTTTGTTGTTGACTGAAAACAGTGGCATTTTGGATATCAAATCGATTTCATAATTCTTCTAATCATGTGTTGTATCTGTGGTGGGCCCATAGTTTTCGTGGATTTTTCTTGCTGGGTGACTCTGGACTCTGCCATGATGTTATTTTATATTGTTTGTCATTTGTAGCATGAGCCGAGGACCGACGGAGAAGTTGTTATTTCTGTGCATGATAAATTGTTGTTGAAAACATTAGCTAGTAGCCAGAAGTATCAAAGTATCATTGAGTTCTAGTATGTGGAGACCCCTTCCTGTGGACAACAATGATAATTGAAACTGTAATCCATAAATGAATCCGGGAGAATGTGAAGGAATGGGTCATCAAAGGAAAATTAGACAACTCCGAAGAGAGCTGAAAGAAATGAGGAGGAAGAACCAACATGAAGAGTTATTATATTCTGCAGATCAATATGATGTGTTTCCAGCTGAAGAATCCATGTTTGACGAGCAGAATGCGGAGCTAGATATGATCAATGAAGAACATGGAGAAATCGATGAAATATTGAAAAGACTAATGCTAGTTTTTCCATCATTCTAAGGTACAAATTTAATCTTTAGACAATTAAAATGGAAGGATTACTGGGTTCAATAGATTTATGGAAATTTGTTCAAGATGATTTGGTCAATTCCCATGATAAGAGAAAAGATAAAATATCCTTATATCTTATCAGTTAAGCACCGGATACAAGTATTTTGTCTCCTATTTTATATGAATTTGGTCATATAGACAATGAAAAAATGTTATGGGATATTCTAGAAATGAAATATAGTGAAAATATTGCATCTGCTTATGAGGAAACTTCTAAAGTTGATTGTGAACCTGTAGAAGGTGTTGAATCCCACTGTGGTCATTCACATGTGGATAATGACGATTGTAATAAAGAAACTGTCATTGAGGTAATATATGATGAGGAGAACACGTCAAATGAAGATTGGTAGATGATCAAGAAGGAAATACAATATATTGATAATTTGCTAAATGTAAGAAGACATATGCTTGAAATAATGAATAATGGGGAATCTACAGCAATAGTGAATGTTGTAGACAATGTCAATACTAAAACTGCAACAACAGAGCTGGAAGCACCGACAGAAGAAAAAAACAATGAAGAAGAGCAACCATATGCAGTGACAAAAGATTTTGAAGAATATTTGAATTTCCTTGAAGAATGGCTTGAAAAGCCACAATTTATTGGAAACTGCATAACAAGAGAACAAAATGAAAAGAACAAAAATTGTATTGATTTAAATATTCTAATGAATGGTTTTGAGTCTATAGGTTTTGAGATTTGAGAACAACAAGGTGAAGTTGTTGTAGAAGAAAAAGACAATGTAGTATTCACCTACAATCAAGATTTGGAATTTGTTGATGACATCATGGATGAGGAAGAAACTAAAAAAGTTAATAAAATTTTTATACATTGGAGTCCCGAAGAAATCAGATTTTAGTATGAGTTAATGTTGCAACAAATTTATGATCAAAATCTCAATGGTGAAGAGAAAACAACAAAGAATGGTATGTGGAAGGAGTTCACATATAAACAATTTTTCGAAGAAAAAATTGAAGAGGACAAGCATGGACAATCTGAAATAATTTTCAGATTGATGACTAACACCGTCAAAAAAATGAAGGATAAGAAGTTGAAACATGGAATTTTCAGCAAAAGTGGAAGACTTAGATTGAGAATGCATAGAGGGTTCAGAATCTGGAAAAGGAGGAAGAGAAAAAAACACTCATACATGGAGTTGAAAATTATTTTAATGTTTTGTTTGAATTGTCCTTTGTAATGTTTGTAAGCCTAGTTGAGACTAAGACCAACAAGCATCTTATGTATTAACATTGTATTAAATCCATTTCTCCATTAAGGGAGAGTGTTGGAGAATAATGACGAAATTCCATAGTTAGGAAATGGTTATAACATATTTCTATTATACGCTAGATTAGTGTTAGGGGTTATCCTAGCCTATAAATTTGTATGCAATTTATCAAATAAAATATAGTGTGTGTGTGAGCGTAGTCTCACTTGTGATGTGCCCTTGTGGCCTCATTGATTGTTGTGCATTACTCTAATTTTAAGTTAAACTCTCCCTGTCAAATTAGTTTATCCAAAAAAATACATAAAGATATCGCTAGTTGCTCAAGAAGGCGAATTCTATAGGCGACACGAAACTGATAAATATACCATAATATATAAACCACCACATAGCATAGATATCATAAAAAATTCAAAATTTATGTTATAATTATGTTATAATCATGGGATAGAATTTGACATTTGTAATTTAAAAAAACAACAACTACATAAACTAAAGTTTAAGAAAGCGCCCCCTTTTCACATTTGATGGATTTAGGTGGAATTTATGGTTCCATAGTGTTTAAAAGGTTTTGCATCCCCTTTTCACACTTTGATGGAATTCAGGTGGAATTTATGGTTCCATACTGTTTAAAAGGTTTTGCACCCCCTTTTCACACTTTGATGGAATTTAGGTGGAATTTATGGTTCCATATTGTTTAAAAGGTTTTGAACCCTATAACATCCCCGACCATCAACCCCACAGCTGGTGAATGCTACTATGTGGAATAATATATTCCCTTATAAGGAATATATGCATTAAATCAAATTAACATATTTAACATGGATTTGCTGTTGTAATATAGACTTAAACATAATTAACAACAATTCAAACTTGCAACAGAATACATGATAACGTTTCAAACACATACATGCATCATATATAAATTAAGTACAAAATTATTACTTATCTTTTTAAACTGACGTAACACCACCAACTGCGTGCAGACCTTCCACGAACCTCCCAGCCTTAGACCATGCTGTTCATCACTCTCAGTAGTAGGTCACCCCCAAGATGGTACGAAGCTCCATCGGGCAAGAGAATCCTAGGCTAGGCAAGGTCAACAGGAAAACACACAGTTTATGAGGATGGATTCTCTCCCAAGAGACACTTATGCCCACTGCTTAAAGACTCTCATTCCCCACATGCTTGTCCCACCCCAGGAGTATACACCTTCTCTGTCACTCTAGAAAGTCCATCGGCTGCTTCACCTCCCTTACCTTGGGCTTCAGCGACAGGCCAGACCGGAAGTATTAGAGCTCTGTAGCAGCTACAAGACCCCTTCCAGGAGGTCTCACTTCTTCAACACACACTCTCACCTGGAGATATTTTCCCACATGCCTGACAATGGCTTCTTCAACCACAACCACCTCCCTCACCTGGAGAAAGTGTTGTACACAAGCCTGACAACCTGCTTCTTCAACTCTGTTCCAGCACCAGAGGACAACAACAAGGATCATCAAGGAATGAACGATGGTGGCAAGCCACACTCAGTCCAAGGACTGTATGACCACAACAACCCATAGTTATAACACACATAGATTATACAGTTTCAGGATGCTTAAGCTTCACAGCAGACGCAGGTCGACTTCACAGAACTGATTTTCAGTGGTGCGTGGCTGTGTAGAGGCAAACACAGAGTAAAACGGATTCTGGGGAGGATTCCAGTGAACTCAAACAGAGTGTGGTAGAATGGGTGCATGGGTATGCAGTTGTAGATGCAACATAGGCTAGACAACGAATGGAAGAATGGAGGACGAACCTCCTCCATGGATTGACTCTTGAGTTTTATTTGCATGATGCCAGGTTGACACCTGTCTATATGGAGCTACATGCTCTCGACTTAACATACGTTCCCTTCCCATGAACGTGGGACAACACTCAACAATTTTCCACCTTAACTTTTTAGGAAATAATAATAAATTATTATTCCCAAGGACCTAATCCCCTAATCTTAGCCCCTCTTTCCAACCTTTCATCACCCCTTTCCCTTACCCAAACTGTGGAATATTAGTCCCCCATCACTCTTTCTTTGTGGTTGGTCGACACGCAATGATGTTTATATATTATATTAATGATCTGCATAATTACATATACAAAATCAGACTCCTAGCCTTAACACTTAGGCTCTTCGGCCTAAGAAAAAAATAAGCCCCCTAGCTTATCAATACTTGGCTCACTAGCCTACAAAACATGATTACAACTCATAATATAACTGGGGCACTACCGGGGGATATTACAATCCCCTCCCCTTATTTTTGCACTGTCCTTAGTGCAACTTTTACACAACATCAACAAGATTTTCAAAATCTTCAAAAAAGATATGGGTATTCTTCCCGCATAGAATCTTCATGCTCCCATGTCACATCCTCAAGACCGTACCAGGTCCACTGGACCTTTACAATCCCTATGGCTCAATTTCAGAGCTATTTTCTTTTCTGATCAAAAATGTGCACAGGATGCACTTGCAGGACACCTTCTTGTTCCACCTGAATCACATTCCAATCAATTACATGATTAGCATTAGGTATATATTTATTAAGAAATGAAACATGAAACAAATTATGTACAGTCATGGATGCAGATAATGCAAGCATATATGCAACTGGCCCAATCCTTTCTAGGACTTCAAATGGACCACAAAATCTGGCTACAACTTGGCACAGTTCCCTAGCTTCAAGGACCTTCTATTGGATTTTACTTTCAAGAAAACATGGTCACCCACTTTAAACTCTTTGTGGGTTCTATTCTTATCAACATAATTTTTCTTCCTGTCTTGGGCAGGTTTCAGATTCTTCTTCATTTTTAGCATTTGTTCTTCCATTTCCTTAAGAAACTCTACCCCAACTACTGCCCTATCAGTTGGATTATCCCAGCTTACTGGAGTATTTCACTTTCTGTCATAAAGTGCTTCAAATGGGCTCATCTTCAATGACACTTGAAACCCATTGTTGTAAGCAAATTCTATCAAATGTAGGTAGTCTTTCCATTTCGATGGTTTGTCCATTACATACATCCTTAGCATGTCTTCTATTACTCTATTCACCCTCTCAGTCTATCCATCAGACTCAGGATGATAGGTTGTGATGAAGTTTAGATTTTTTATAAATCCTTTGAAAAACCCCTTCCAAAACTTGGAGGTAAATTTTGGGTCCCTATTAGACACAATTGTCTTGGGAATACTGTGCAATCGTGCTATTTCCCTCATAAAAATATCAATATCTGTTACCTTGTGAGTAGTCTTTAACATAATGAAATGGGTATCTTTTGTAAGCTTGTCCACCACCACCATGATTGAATCATGTTGCTTGTCGGTTCTGGGTAGTCCTGTGATAAAATCCATTGTCAGTACTTCCCACTTCCACTTAGGAAGGGGTAAAGGATGCAACAACCCTGCTGGGTGCCTGTGCTCAGTTTTAACCTTCTGACACTCCATACATCTAATGATGTATTCAACAATATCTTTCTTCATACTTGGCCAAAAGTAATGGCTCTTGACTGCTGCCACAATTTTCTAATATACAGGGTGCCCAACATAAGGTACATTATGCATTTCATTCAAAATCATAAGTTTTAAGTCCTGTACATTAGGTACATAAATTATCTTCTTGTACATAAGTGTTCTGCCAGTTTCCAATTTATAATTTTCCACTTTCTGTGGCCTCTCACCTTGCTGTAATTTTGCTACCAAATCTCTATACTACAAATTTGCGTTTGCAGCTTCCCAAATTCTTCTTTTAATATTAGTTTGGTACATGCTAATGGTTGTAGCATGTAATTCACGTACTCTCCTGCTGAGTGCATCGGCCACTTTATTCTCCATCCCTTAGATATGATTGATATCAAAATCGTACTCAAAGAGAAACTCCAACCACATACTATGTCTAGCGTTCAAGGTTGGCTAATCAAACAAATACTTCAGACCATTATGGTCTGTCCTCAATTCAAACCTCCTTCCCATGAGGTAATGCCTCCATTTCTTTAGAGTGTGCACTATGGCTACCAACTCCAAATCATGAGTGTCATAGTTCCTTTCATGCTCTTTCAACTTTCTGGATTCGTAACAAATTATGAATCCATTCTGATTGAGGACTCCCTCTTGTCCTTCTTTGCATGAATCTATGCATACCACAAAATATTCATTTGGGTACGCGATCCTAGGGATTGGAGCACTGGTTAACAACTGCTTCAATTGTTGGAAGCTTCTCTCACATTCCTCCGTCCACTGAAATTTCTTCTCCTTCCTTTGGAAGGAAGTGATAGGGTGAGCTATCCTTGAGAACCCCACGATAAACCTTATGTATTAACTAGATAGACCCATAAAGGATCTGAATTCCGTCACATTATTTTGCACTGATCATTCTCTGATGGCCTTAATCTTCTTAGGATCTACAACTATCCCATCCTTTGAAATAATATTCCCCAAGTAATGGATCTCCTCCTGATAAAATAAGCACTTTCTCAACTTGGCATATAGTTGGTTCTCTCTTAGCACCTCCAACACCATCCTCATATGTTGGTCATGCTCTTCCTCTGACTTGGAATACACCAGAATGTCATTCAGGAAGACTATGACAAACTTGTCTAGATAGTCCTTGAATACACCATTCATCAGGCACATAAAAACAACAGGTGCGTTCAACAACCCAAATGGCACCACTGTGAATTCATAGTGACCATACCTAGTTCTAAAGGCGGTCTTGTTGATGTCTTAATCCTTTATTCTTACCTGGTGATATCCTGATCTAAGATATATCTTTGAAAATATCATATCATCCTTCAATTGATCGAAGAGGTCTTCAATCCTCGGTAGAGGATATTTGTTCTTTACATTTACTTTGTTCAATTGTCTGAAATCAATGCACAATCTCAACGTCCCATCCTTCTTCTTCATGAACAGGACCGGCGCACCCCAAGGTGACACAGTTGGGCGTATATACCCCTTCCTCTAGAGCTCCTCAAGCTGCAATTTCAGTTCTTTCGGCTCTAGCGAACTCATTCTGTGAGGAGCTTTTGACATTGGAGCTGCTCCAGGCATAAAGTTTATAGAGAAATCAATATCTCTGTTCAGGGGTAATCCAGGTACCTCTCGAAATACATATTCAATGTTAATCCTTAAATAATGGCTCATTACCCCTTAATTGGGGCATATTACATTAGTAATGTTATTTTATTTATGTCGGCTTTAGTCCATTAGTTGTAATTATACCTCCTAGTCTCCTATATATAGCAAGGAGCCATTTTCATTTGGAATCATCTTGTAATTGTACATTTATGTGGGAATAAGGAGGTTTCCCCCTCGAAGAGGCTTATTATCTGAATTTGTCTCTCTTTCAAGGTGTTGAGTACTTATTCCGAGGTTTTTCTATGCTATATTGATATTTGGTTCTTAACATACAATATCAAAGCTCAAGGTCTTGGAGTTTCACTGCTACATCTCAGACACCTTGACATTTTTGCTACAACATTTCATAAAGATTGTCTTGGAGGATATTTAGTAGACGGATCAAGGTACGTTGGGTTAAAATTTGAGCTCCTGAGGCATTATACTTTCAGATATACAACCTGTGCAAGATATTGTTCTGGAATCATCATGAAATGAGTCATTGTGTAATTTTCGCTATAAAAACATTTCTGTAACTTTTCAGACCCTGAAATCTAGAGACTATTCATAGAAATTAGTAAGGTATCTGTGGTAAAAATTTCAACTTCTGGGTCATCTTACATTTTTAGATACATCTTGTGGAATATAGGGTATCTGACTAGTCCTATTGACTAGTCTCAGGAAGGTATTCTAGTTAAAACTATCATAACATATTCCTAGAGTATCCAAATTGAGTGAGACTGGTTGCATTGGATAGTGGACAGTATGTAGTATTTTTGGTATGAGTTTCAGAATTTTATATTAATTATTTTGTGTGGTTCACGCTATACAAGTGATATCTCCTGGAATGGAAAAAAACCAGCAAGTTATGGGGAAGTTACTGTAAATTCCACTTGGCACATACAATTTTGATCACACCTATGGCATTGCAGAGAAGAAATATCAAAGAAATACAAAAAATAAAGTTTCATACCCATAAGGGATGAAACTTTGGAGATACAACAAAAAAAATATTGTCTAGTAGAACCACCTCAAAATCAAGGTTCAAAAGTGATACTGGGCCAACATGCCACCCAAAAAGGGAACTTTTACACCAAATAAGCCTTTAGAAATTCCTACTTGGACTCTTGATGAAGGTGAAGAAATGTGTAGGGACATAAATGAATTATGAAAGAAGACAGTGACAAAAGATTAATTACAAGGGATGATGGATTCAACTAAAGCTAAATTGGAGGAAATAATGGATACTAAGATGGATGGTTTAAAAAGGGAGATCATGGAAGGAATGGAAAATTTCCTAATAGAGAGGACACCTGAAATTGAAAATGTGTCCCATGAAATTCATGATGAGGACACAGGGAAGATGAATCAAGAATGGAGAAACTCCAACTTTGGGTTGAAGACCAACCATGTTCCTAAGATCGATATGAGGAAGTTTGATGGCAAGGACCCAATCACATGGATACTTCAGATGGATCAATTATTTGATCTACATAATGTGTGATCTACATAATGTGCCACATACACAAAAGGTACAAATTTCTTCTTTATATTTAGAACCCAATCAATTTGTATGGTATCGATGGCTTTGTTCTCGCAAATCACTCGTCACTTGGACAATTTTCACGGAAGAAATTGTTGAAAATACTGAGAGGGGGGGGGTGAATCAGTATTTAGAGCTATCAATAATTTTTAACTTTTCTTTCACTGAAAAATCTTAGTCTACTTTAGAGCAATCAGTTGTTGTATATTCTTATGAAAACAGTAGTGCATCCA
>ML777513.1:469816-491183 GCA_009831015.1 Picea engelmannii
ACAACCATACAAACAGATGTCCCTCAAGCAAGCCAAGAAGGATAATAAATTATCACCAAAGTACTATGGCCCTTATAAGGTGTTGCAAAAGATTGGTACTATGGCATACAAATTGGAGTTGCCTGCATCTTCATGAGAACACCTAGTTTGCATGTTTCATGCTTAAAGAAGGTTATAGGCGACAAGATCCCAGTTCAAACTATATTTCCAGAACTTGACAAGGAAGGATAAATCATATTGGAGCTTGAAGCCATCACTGACACAAGAATTCGCCAACTAAGGAATAGATCCATTTCAGAGTATCTCATTAAATGGAGGAAACTACCAGCTGAAGATTCCACTTGGGAAGATGAGTCTTTTATACAGAAGCATCCAGAGTTACTCAAGCATTGCAGACAACACTTGTCTCAAGGGGAGGGGCATGTTAAGCCCTAATATTGGCTCATTACCCCTTAATTGGGGCATATTATATTAGGAATGTTATTTTATTTATGTCGGCTTTAGGCCATTAGTTGTAATTATACCTCCTAGTCTTCTATATATACCAAGGAGACATTTTCATTTGGAATCATCTTGTACTTGAACATTTAAGTGGGGTAAAAGGAGGTTTCCCCCTTGAAGAGGCTTATTATATAAAATTACCTCTTTTTCAAGGCGTTGAGTACTTTTTCTGAGGTTTTTCTATGCTATATTGATATTTGGTTCTTAACACACCTCCAGGTGATGTCATCATGACTCACCACTTCTACTCTTTCACTTTGGAGATGTTCACGTCTCTTCACTTCTATCTTTTGATTTCGCGAATTCCAAAGGGTTCTTGCGACTAACCCGAGCACGACTTCACCAGATCTAACATTCAAGCTCTCCTCCCATATCTACAATGTAGATCTCTTCCAGGACCTCAGAACTAAGGATTTCGGAAGTTTGTGCCTCAACGCACCTCGCTTCTCCCGATTGTTGAACTCCGAAAGGTTTCTAGGATAACACTCCTGCACCTTCTCTAGATTTGACGGTCATAAAAGGGTTTTTCTTCCTTTCGAGCAGATCATACGATCCACATTACTCTACGACCCAATACCACTTATGTCGTTGTTTTACGATACCGTTATTCCTCTTGAGCTTTGTAACATGGTTAAGGTAACTTCTAGGCACTCAGGAACATTATAAGGTTCACAATTCTTTCCATCCGAACACCATTTCCACTCGAAACCTTGGTACACAGACCACCTATCTAGCCCATCCAGGTTTAATGTTGAAACCATGGGCTCTGATACCAATTTGTAACGTCCTCGACCATCAACCCCACAACTGGTGAACGCTACTATGCGGAATAATAAACACTACTATGAAGCATAATATATTCCCTTATAAGGAATATATGCATTAAATCAAATTAACATATTTAACATGGATTTGTTGCTGTCATATAGACTTAAACAAAATTAAGAGCATTTCAAACTTGCAACAAAATACATGATAACGTTTCAAACACATACATGCATCACATATAAATTAAGTACATAATTATTACTTATCTTTTTAAATTGGCGTACCACCACCAACTGTGTGCATACCTTCCACGAACCTCCCAGCCTTAGACATCACTGCTCATCACTCTCAGTAGTAGGTCACCCCCGAGCTGGGACTAAGCTCCACCGGGCAAGGGAATCCTATGCTAGGCAAGGTCAATAGGAAGACACACAATTTATGAGAATGGATTCTCTCCTAGGAACCACTTATGCCCACTTATCACCTACTCTCATTCCCCACATGCCTATCCCACCCCAGGAGTATACACCTTCTCTGTCACTCCGGACAGTCCATCGATTGCTTCACGTTCCTTACCTTGGGCTTCAACAACAGGCTAGACCGGAATTCTTAGAGCTCTGTAGCAGCTACAGGACCCCTTCCAGGAGGTCTCACTTCCTCAACACACTCTCTCACCTGGAGAGAGTTTCCCACAGGCCTTAGAACCTGCTTCTTCAACCACAACCACCTCCCTCACCTGGAGAGAGTGTTGTACACAGGCCTGGCAACCTGCTTCTTCAACTCCATTCTAGCACTAGAGGAAAACAACAAGGCTTAGCAAGGAACAAACGACGATGACAATCCAGACTCAACCCAGGGACTGCGTGACCACAACAGCCCACAATTCTAACACACATGACTTATACAATTTCATGATTCTCAAGATTCACAACAGATGCTAGTTGGCTTCACGGAACTGATTGTCAGGGGTGCGTGGATGTGTAGAGGCAAACATAGAGTAAAATGGATTCCGGGGAGGATTCCAGTGAACTCAGACGGAGAGTAGAATAGGTGCGCGGGTATGCAGTTGCAGACACAACATAGACTAGACAACAGATGGCAGAATGGAGGACGGACCTCCTCCATGGATTGACTCTTGGGTTTTATCTGCATGAGCCCATGTCGACACCTTTCTCTCTGGAGCTGCATGGTCTCCACTTAACATACGTTCCCTTCCCATGAATGTGGGAAAACACTCAACAATTGTCCACCTTAGCTTTTTAGATAATAATAATAAATTATTATTCCCAAGGACTTAAGCCCCTAAGCTTAGCCCCTCTTTCCAACCTTTCATCTCCCCTTTCCCTTACCCAAACTGTGGAATCTTAGTCCCCCATCACTCTTTCTTCATGGTCGGTCGGCACGCAACGATGTTTATATATTATATTAATGATCTGCATAATTACATATACAAAATCAGGCTCGTGGCCTTAACACTTAGGCTCTTCGGCCTAATAAACACATAAGCCCCCCAACTTATCAATACTCGGCTCACCAACCTACAAAACATGATTACAACTCATAATATAACTGGGGCACTACCGAGGGATATTACAAACTCCTTTTCACACTTTGATGGAATTTATGGTTACATAATGTTTAAAAGGTTTTTTGTTCATAGAAGCGTAGAAAATTTCGGTTTATTTGTTTAGGTTATTATCTTTTTTTTATGGACATTATATTGTTTTTAGGGTCTAGAGTTGTTTGTTTTTATTTTAAGAAGTAATTAAGAATTTTGAAAGATTTTTGTTTTATATGAGTATTATTGTTAATTTTGAGGAAATGATTTCATATAATTATTTTTTGAATGGATTTTTGTTATAAGTTTAATTAAAATTATAGCATTTAGAAAATGATGAATGGAGAGTGGAAAGCTTAAAGTTTGAGTTTGCATCATTTTTAAAGAATTGTAGAAAAATATAGACAAAAAAAAAAGTAGTTTATAACTTATAGTCTTAAAATTAAACTCAATACACCATATCCTATTCTCTTCATAAAATGGGAGTATTTCTCCATCGAGAGTGATTAGGTACTTAATGTACAAGAACAAACAATAATAATAGAAGACAAAAGGTTTCTTAAGGTTGTTTCAAGGTCCACTCCAAACCACTTTCTACTCAAACTTGGGTGGCATAAAGATACCAAGCCTTGGCTAAATCATCACGGTATTTAAGAAAATGTCACTCTATATAATAACAATAAGATCAAAAATATTATTACATCTAAATTTAAGAAGAAAATGTGGTGCTATAAAGAATTATAAGATAACAAAAAATTAAGATATTACAAGGAGGTGAATCAAACTCTCAACCTAAACACAACATTGGACAATTCCTAAAACTTAGTGAGTTGAAAAAATTTGTTATCTTTGTGACACTAAAACAGTGGAAGATGATAAATCTCTTAAAATGTTTTGGGTACACCAACATTAAATCTGAATATCAAAATGTTTATTACAATACCTGCCTTAGCCTTTAACTAATCAAAACTAGGATAATTTTAGAATTTTTTTTTTTTAAATTTTAAATAAAAAAATTAATCAAATTAAACATTTTTTTTAAAATGAAGTATTTCTTTATTTTTTATTTATTTTAATATTCAATAGAAATTAACAACCATAATCATCATCATATTTTTTTTTAATCTTAACTATAAAAGTAACATATTATTTAAAAAATAAAATAAAACTTAGTCGTCATGAGTTTTAAGGCCTTAGTCATATTTATCTATTTTTTAAATCTTCTAACTTAGAGATAACTAATCATTGTAAAATAAAAATAACCTCTCCATAAGTTGGACTACATTTTACAATATGTGTTTCTTTTAGAAACCATGCATAAAATTATTCACGACATTTTGAAATTACAGGAAGTCTGAAATATAACTAATTATTGTGCTAAAAGAGATAACCTCATTATAAATTGGAATATCATTTTACAATTTGTTTTTGACAAATAATGTTCCAGATTATCCAAGATGACGGTGACTATCTCTAAGATTCCCATTAAATTATTAAGAGATTATCAATAGTTGTAGTTTACTCAACTCAAATTTTCAACCGTAAGCTCTAAAAGACTCGGATCACGCTGCAGTTCCAGCATTATATTGCGTGCAGTTAACCTCAGATTCCGCTGAGGAGGTGAGATTGATAAATGAAATACAACAACAATAAACAAGTTTCTGCATGAATTATTTTATATTCCCAAGAAATTATTGGAGACTCGAGCGATTATATGTCGACTTGCCAAAATATTTCCAATAGATTTTTACAATTCGAATTCGAATTTATGTATTGAATTTGTCATAGATCTTTGTAACCATTTTTTTTTTTTAAGGAGATTCTATAAAACCAATATATATCCATCTTAATTTTGGTTTTAAGAAGTGATCAGAGGGATTAAATCTTAAATCTTTAGAGGTGCAAATCTTTCTTTTTTCACTCTAAAACGGATTAACAAGGAAGCTTTTGCACCTCCAAAGATTTAATTTCTATGAAGGCTTTGTAGAATCGGAGTTAAGATGAGTCTATGTTGATTAGTTTAATATTTTGAGGAAATTTTTACATTGATTTCAAGGTTGCAAGTCACCATCCAAATACCATAAATCACCATTGAGACTTTGCAAGGTAACTTGGGGTCTCTTAGTGGGGGACGATGAATATGACCCAGCCCACCAGGGATCAATTCCCATCGAGACTTTACATTAGCGATTGATTCTCTCAAATAGTCATATGATATTTAGACTATCTTTTTTAACACTAGATATGTAGCATCCCCGAGTTGCGATACTAAATGGATGAAGAATGATGGGGGGATATGATTCCATGAAAGAGAGGGGGTCCAAGGGAGAATTATTCATGGGTATTAATCCAACCCACATTCCTGAAATTATATTATCATTGAGTATAACCTTTTATTGTTGTTGAATGTTCTCAAAGCCAATCATTTGATTCATGTAAGAGGGTGGGTGTAAGTGGTCACATCCCATAGGTATTGGATGGCATGGGTTGAAGTACAATCATCTTTGAGAAGAGTGAAATTCAAGCAAGCAAAGGATTGTTCTTGAATGTTCTCAAAGCTAATCATTTAATTCGTGTAAGAGGGTGGGTGTAAGTGGTCACATCTCATAGTTATTGGATGACATGGGTTGAAGTACAATCATCTTTGGGAAGAGTGAAATTCAAGCAAGCAAGGGAGAAGACAGGAAATCAATATGGAGAAGGGAGACAATTTTTAGAGGTAGTTTTTGGACAGTGAAGAAAGAGTTGAGTGTTGGATAGAGTACCAATCATGTTGTCCTTGAAGGAGTCATTATGGGGTTGTGTGTTATGCAGGAAATGAGGCTTGTTTCATGTAAAATAGGTTGCAAGTTTGTAGTGCATTTCCTATTGAGGAAATGGTTCAAGAGCCTTGTGTAGGGTACTATGAGCACTCCTGAAGTAGTTGAGAGTTGTTGAAGTTCCTAGCTAAGAGATTCATGGCCAACCAAGTGCACTAGAGGCCCTGATAAATGAATGGTACAACCTGAGGGAATGTGACCAATGAAGGAGGTACATTCCTTGGGTTGTGCGGGTTGTAGGGAAGAGAGAGCTGGTGGATTGGAGTTGTTGTACGAGTAGAACCTGGGTTTGGGGTTGTTGTGTGTGGACAATGGACAATGAAAGGGTAAAATCTCCTCGTGGACTCATAGTATTAGCTCGTGAGTGGTCTGTTGTTGATATTTGAAACAACAAAGCCTATGGCTCAGAGGTTCATCCTTAGTATGCAGCGAGTTCATTAATCATTAACATATAAGTATTTTTGTTGTGTTATTTATGATTATTTTGGGGTGTAAATGATATATGAATGTTGTGTTATGTTTTGTTGGGTTTCCATGCATTCATAAATTTATAAATGTTTTAGATGCATAGATAAATCAACGTGTTGTTTGTTGTAGTTTTTATGGGATTGATGTAGTTCTCTATTATATGTATTGGGCGTTTTAAATTTGATTTTGAGAAGGCTAAGTCATTTCCATAGTGACATTACTTAGCATGGGTGTTGGGTATGTTAAAAATTGGTATCATAATTTCTAGTTCCAACATTGGGCTTGTATGGACCAAGAACTAGTGCAAATTTGAGCAAATTCGTTGTTACAGATTTTGTATTTGATAAATTTGGGGAAAAAACTGAGAAAATTATATAGAAATCTCCAAAATCATGAGCAAAATCCCAGTTTAAATGACTCACGATTGTCTAAGAGAGGTTCAATGGAGTATATCTACAGAGTTGTAGAGTTAAATTTGACCCGGAAGGTTGAAGATTAAGTTTTAATGGATGATTGTAGTGCTAGGTAGAGTTCATAGAATCAATGGCTGAGATCATGTTTGATCTCGATATCAATGGCCCAGATTCATTTTGATAAAATTTAAAATCCATAAAGTTTCGACCGTTTTGAAGGTTGACCAGATCAACGGTCGAGATTCATTTTCGATGGTTGGAAAAATGAAAAAGATTGACGGTCTAGATTCATTTCAACTATTGGAAGGTTGGAGTTGATTGACAATCAAGATCATCTTGGCTTGGAGATTGACAACTAGATTAATCAGAGATTGGTAAAAAAAAATTAAGTGTTGTGACTGGCCAAAGGAAATCGTCGATCGCTAATGGTCGATGGTTGGGTGTCATCCAGATTGGTGAAGTATTTGGTCTCCAACGAGAATCATCGACGAACGATGGTTGATGGTCGAGGGTCGACCAATTCAGTGAGTTGTCTGTTTGTATAAAGGCAATCTCTGATGGCTGATGGTCAATTATTAGGCGTCGATAGAGTGGGTGAAGTTTGATAGATCGACGATCCAAATTCGTTGGGATTTTTCTTGAAAATTCTAAGTGTTGGATTTGGCCAAGAGAACTTTTCGATGACTGATGGTTGAGTGTTGGATAATTCAACGAACTATTTGATTGAGAAAGAGAAAGTTCCAATTGTTGATGGTCGATGGTTGGAAGTCAACTAATTCGGTGAGGTGTTTGTATTCTCTAAGACAAAAGGTCGATAGTTGATGAAGAAAGGAGGGTGATGACATGTCATTCCATGTCAGCATCGATGTGTCATGCCATGTCATCCATAATTTCATGTTAGAGTCTACATGTCATGCCACCTCAAAATTTGTCACTTCATCCAAGAAATGGTCAATGGTTGGTGGTTAGGTCGGTTAAATTGGAGAAGTGTTTTTTCAATCAAGAGGGATCGAAGATGGTAGATGGTTGGGTCGGTCAGTTTAGCGAGGTATTGCAATCACCTACCAAGAGGAAAGGTTGATGGTCAATGGTCATTGATCGGGCATCAAAGAGATCCACGAGTAGTTTTGATTTTCCAAAGAGGATCATTGACCATTGATGGAGCTCGAATCAACGGTCCATATTACTTTGAGTTATTGATCAACAATGGAGATTGATCCACGAGGTTTGGAAAGGATCAACAGATTAAGGAATTGTATTCCACTCGATTTGAGATGGACAAATTAGATTTAAATGGCTATTACAACAATAAATTATTCAATTTTCTATGAACTTTTGAGGTTTTTGAAGGTCATCAACTTGTAGGGAATTTTTGAGGGCCTATACAACATTTTTAGAAAATTAAAATATATGGAATGGTGTATATTTGCAATACACATAGATTTTTTTTTCTAAAATGAAATATCTTGAAGAGAGATTTCTAACAAGATAATCTATTCACAAACCAGATCTCATATGGGAAAGTTATAGTTGGAAGAGTTAAGGTAATTTTCTGGCACCAATTCACTTCCATAGGACATAACTCCTTGTTTGGAAGTCTATTTGAGGCATATGAGCAGTTTATGGAAAACTAATAAACCATAGAATAGAGACATGGATCCAAAACTTGAATCTGGGTAAGTACACATGTGAAATAAGAGAAATACGACACA
This sequence comes from Picea engelmannii, assembly GCA_009831015.1. Classification (NCBI taxonomy): domain Eukaryota; kingdom Viridiplantae; phylum Streptophyta; class Pinopsida; order Pinales; family Pinaceae; genus Picea; species Picea engelmannii. Next base: position 478,056 of record ML777513.1, read on the forward strand.
TGTAGTATATGAGGCTAAAAATGTAAAACAATCAATAGTTCTATGAGGCATAACTAATATTATGGAGTTGTGTTAAGTTTGAAAATGTAACAGATCATTTATAAGTTAGTAGTGGACATAACCAATTGATATTCTTTCAAAATCCTAAAGGAGTTGGCGTAGGGATGCATAAAAATTGATAAAATTGCTAAGCCATGAGAAAGTGCAAAGGGGCAAAGTTGTCATTTCCATATTGCTGCAATTTTTTACTAGAACATCAGTTTGACAATCTAAGAGTTGTTGTGATTTTAGTGTTAGTATTGTTATATCTTTCATGTAGAAAAATTTCCTTGGTTCCTGACATAATTACTTATGTAGGTGGCCAAAGTTTGGTTCGAGATTATTTTTCACTTGGGAGAAGGTTCACAAAAGTGGTAAATTGGTAATATTCAGTTGCCTATAAATTTATGCTTGGTGCTCATAATTGAAAAATAAATTAGTCATTGGAAGGATATTGGATAGGATAATTTATATGTCCATTCATGTTTTAGTTTTGAGCCAAAGGATCCTCAAGGAATCAGAAGGAAGGTTTCTGGTGGACTTGAAGAACACCATTGAGCATAATGAGAATGTCAAGAAGCCATAAATTTTGGCTTGAAAATCAGATTGAATCATGAGTATGGTCATTGGAAAGGTAATTGTAAAGACAAAATGATAAAAATCCTAAGTTCTCTAGGGGAAAATCTAGTTGCTACATAAAATTGCAGGAGAAAGTGGAATTGGATTCCATGAACCTTGTAATTACTCAATGTGAATATTTTTTCAAATAATGTAAAAATTTAGAGAAACATACCCATATGATAGAGGTGATTTTCAAAGGTGATTGTTGGGTAAGGAAGAGTGAATATGTTCATTATAGTTCCTATTCATAAGTAAAAAATCACAATTGAAGTGCAGTAGCTTGGAAAAGTTAAAAAAAAACGAGGTTGAGCTTATTAACAAGGTATTGATTAATAAGAAAAGGAGCGCACCAGTAGAGAGTTTTGTGCGAAGGATTTATAGTAAGAGGATAAGGTTAAAAAAATGAGGTTTTAGGAGTCTATCCCATATTGATCCCAAGGTCCATTAGACATGGAAGCAAGTCAATATTGTACAGTTGGTTGGAGCATCAAAGAGATACAAAGGGAAGTGCATCATTGCAGAGAAAGTGATGCAAGGTTGACAAAGGTATAAGGAAGAGAAAGGGAATTTTAGTATTCAGCTATGATTGAGTCAAAATGGTTTGGAAAGGAAAAAGGATATCATGAGATGATGTGTGAATCTTGGATGAATCGTGTATCTGTGCAAGCATAAGAATGAAAGAAAAATAAATTGTTAGATATGATCTAGAACTTTTTGTCTAAAGTATCCAAAGCAAGAAAGTTGTCTCTATTATCAAAGTGAGCATCAAGAATAGGGTACATGTGCAAATGGAGGAGTGTATAATTACATTTGTGACAAAGTGGTTTTGAGTGGCTAAGTAGTGATTCATAGTAAATCACTCAATTAAGTGAAGAAAGGAATTTAAAATTGAGCAAAGCCATGGATGAAAAAGGGTATCAGAAAGATTCCTGATGTTTTGGTAGCTATGGGAGGTATTCCCTCGTGGACAACTTTTCTTAGATTCAAATAAATCAAAGGATGAACTTTGAACAGTTGAAGAACACCCTAGAAAAGAATAAAGTGAAATAGAAGACCACATAAGATATGTTGGCCCACAGGAAATAATAATAAAGTGGAAATATAATTTCCAGGAAGAGAAGTTGCCCCACAGAAATAATAAAGTAATTATGAAGACCCTGAATAATAAGTCATCCCAAGACATCCACCCATATTATTATAAGTATAGGTCTGGGTCAATTCATTTGTACATCCACATAGTTCTCCTTTTGTAGTGCACACTAGTTTGTTGCAACCACAGTTGCAGCCATATTTTTGCTATTTATGATTTCTGGTTCTCTTGGAGAGTGCGCCCCACTTGGGGAAGGATATTCTTGGTGGTTCTTGGTGATCTCTCTTGTGCGCTACCTCTAGAATAGTTTCACTAACGTTGTGTGGCGCTTCTCAATTGCTTCATGCCGGTTGTAGTTGCATTCACAATTGCAATTGTAGTTACAGTTGTAGTTGTTGTTACCAGTTGCGAGTTGTGCCAGTTCTGTGGTGTGTTGTCTTGCTCTAGTGATGCACCTATCTTGCGTCAGTTCTGTGGAGCTGCTTAGTTTTCTACCCTTGCTAGGGTTTGAAAAGAAGAAGATAGTATCAGGGTTTCTTCATTGGTTGTTTTCTCTTGTGAATATAGCTTGTTCATAGTTGTATTGGAATTTTCTCTCTAAGAAAATTTGGCTGGGATTTTCCCCGAGTTTGGGATTTTCCCAGGATAAATATTTGTGTCTTCTTGTTCTTATTTATCTACTTCTTATATATATTTTAGTATATGGTTATTAAATGTTAAAATAAGATAAAATTTTTATGGTAAATCTAATTTAACAAAACTAATGAAAATCTAACATGCTATCAGAGAAGGTTTTCTTTAGAACAATCTAACCACTGCAAGGAAGATCGTGAGATTTGCCACATTGTTAAGATTTGTCGCTACATAGTTTTATTTGTCAATATCCTTGAGAAATTGTTATAAAATTAATTAGGAAAAATTCCACCACTGATCAACTTGTCCTACTCTAGCGCACCTACTGCACTTCTCAGATTGACTTTCTGTCAAAATTGATTTTTTAGGGTTTTAGGCTTGTTGACATTTTTCCTAGACATTGAACCATCTGATTCAAATTTATAACTTTTTCTTATTGATGTAATGTCTCATATTAGAAGAAAAATATGGATGGTGTACTTTTATATAAGACGGTGGTATTTGCAAGAGACGTACACTTGGCAAGAGGACATTTATCCAAGTAGTGACAATAGATCCAAAGGATCTTAGATCTAGTGCACTCAAAGGAAAACCAAGAGTTGGAGGCAAAAATGTTGTTGTCTCCTACAATATAGAAAAAATCAAATGAGACAACAACAACTAGACTCTAGGTTTGCATATCAGGTTTGATATTTTATACTATTGTTGCTTAAGTAAGTGTTGTAACTAGAACAACAATCTTTAGAGTTCTATTACTGCTATTTCTATCAAATGTTTAGTAACACTTGAATAGTGTTGGTCATTAATTAAAATATCATTATTAATGATGCACTTGTTTAAAATATAAATTGATCTCCTCTAGAAGATGTTCTTATTTGTTGAACTTGTTCCAGGCAGGTTATCTTGTAAATTGCATGGAGGTTACCATGGAGATGTTGTTCTTGTTTCTTGTTCTGGGAAGGTTACCATGGAGGAATGATTGGTGACAACCATGGAAGAGTGTTGTTATTATTTATTGTTATTGTTATTTTTTTTTTGGCTCTTGATCCAAGCAAGTCACAAGTGATAGATCTGAGAAGGAGCTACTGTGATGATTGTTCTCATTCTTGTTTTTTATTATTGTTCTTATTATAAGAGTATTATTCTTGTCTGTCGTTTTTCCCTTGTTGTTTCTCTTGTTTCGGGAAGGTCACAGGTGATAGCTATGAGAGGGGGCAATAATTATGGTTGTAGGAGGAAACATATTAGATGGTCTCTAGCTGAGACATGGAACATACTATCCAAACATAGAGATCTGTACATGACCATACACATCCATGTAATGAAGGATGAAGTCAAAACCTTATGTAAAGAAGGGTACTTTTGAGGGATACAAAGTATCCTATATAGAGTGATTGTAAGGATCATAAGGCTTCGAAGATGACCATACATATCCCTCTAGTTCATGCGATCACTCTTCAGATCCACCCAGAATCGTTCCAGTGACCAGGAAGAGACCAACATGGTCCCGTGATACTTTGCATGATGCGAAGGAGATACATATATATGGAATTGATGACCCGTGAGGAGCATATGGATCCACCAGTGGTAAGGAAAGAAACCTCACCAAGTACCAGCTCAGAAGGATCTAGAGTTCAAAGGGAGTTAGCCCTCAGGATCCACTAGGGAAGATAAGCCTCCTCAAGAAATTTGATAGGAGATCACACTTCAAAGGAGGTCAACACATGTAGAGGGAGTAGATGGATCTAAAGATTATATAGACTAAGAGGGATTCAATCTTCATATGGATCATGCAAACTGAGAGTGAGCTTGATCTCAGAGAGAGTCAGTGGCTTAAATACTTTCATTCATAAAGTATTCCTCCTCAGATTCATATGGGAGAGAGAGATGTCTTCTAGGAATGACAGACAAGTGCCATGAGTTGAGGAGGTTAGATCTAAGATTTAGAGGCTTCTAAGAGATACGAGACCTCCTAGGAGGATTCCATTGTTTCAGTAACATAAGAGGAATCCATTCAGATGGACTGGGATATGGATTTTTCCTTTGGTTCCAAGACTAGAAGGGAAGTCAGTGGTGGCTTCCAAGTTGATCTACAAGATCAAACATGTTGCAGATGAGCAAAGAGATGTACAAATCTTGATTTGTGGCTAGAGGATTCTCCCAGGAAGAGAGAGAATATTATGAAGAGACACTTTCTCTAGTTTCCAGAAGAAGTGTACATAGAGTAGCTAAAAGAAAAATGAGAAGGAGTCTCATGTATGCAGATTGAAGATGGCTTTGTATGGGCTCAAGCAGGCACCCATGGCAGGATATGCCAGACAATTATTTTGTTGATCTTGGGGATGGTCTCCCCTTAATATTGGATGAATTGTTTCTTACAGGGGATGAGAAACTCATAGATGGGTGCAAGAGGGAACTCACTTCATAGTTCAAGATGAATGATCTAGGTCTGATGCATTATCACTTGGGATTGGAGGTATGGAAGAGGACATATGAGAGTTTCCTTAACTAAGGAAAATACATTGTTGAGATTCTGATGATATTCAAGATAATGGATTGTGATTCCATGGCCACACCTATGATGAAAATCCTAAAGCTCTTGAGTGATTCATATTCATATTTGTTGGATCCCACGATGTATAGACAATTGATTGGATCCTTTATGTACCTATTTAAAAATTAACAACAAGATGGACATATGTTTTGCAGTGAGCACTTTGAGTCAGTACATGGTTGAGCCTAGACATGTACATTGGATAGATGCAAAAGATGTGTTGAGGTACCTACATGGTATATTTGGATATGTATTGAGATATGTCTCGGATGGAGATGTGAAGCTACAAGGCTATACAAACTCTAAATGGGTAAGGAGTGCAGCGGACCGGAAAAGAACATCAGGATGTTGCTTTAGAAGTCAATGACACTAAGTATAGTAAAGGTAGAGTATATAACAACCAATGTTGCAAGTCATGAAGCAATGTGGCTTCGAAATTTTCTTGTAGGGTTATTTGATAGAGAGTTGGAGCCAACTTTGATACATTGTGATAATCAAATTTGTGTGAATATTTAAGAGAAACCTTTCTTTCATGAAAATTCAAAGAATATAGAGATCAAATACCATTACATCTTAGACATGGTGCATAGAGGAGTTGTGGATCTCTGGTACATATCCAAAAATGAGTAGATAGTGGACATTCTCACCAAGACTTTGTCTAGAGTGAAGTATGAGTACTTCAGAGACAAGCTTGGTGTGATGCAGAATGTCCACCCTTGTTGAGAGGGAGGTATGTTGTTTCTCCTCTTGCCAGCTAACCCCTCTGGCCAAGGGTTCCCTATATCAATCATGTGAGGTGACTGAGGGGGTAATGCACTACCAGAACCAATGAGAGAAGAAACATCACACACACAGTCATGATGACTATGGGAGTAGCTCTATGCTACTGGATGAGACCATTACTATGGTTGATGGCATGGTAGTAGTTGTGCGGTACTAGTTGATTACTGCATAATCATAGGGATTACATACTATGATTATGGATGATGGCATGGTAGTAGTTGTGTGCTACTAGTTGATTGTTGCATAATCATAGAGACTGATGGAATGCATGGTGGTAGATTGTGTAGCTACTAGTTGATTGCAGGATATGACTATGGTTGATGGCATGGTAGTAGATGTGTGTTACTAGTTGATTGTTGCATAGTCATAGAATTTGTGACTATGGTTGATAGCATGCTAGTAGGTGTGTGCTACTAGTTGATTGTTGCATAGTCACAAAGATCATAACTATGGTTGATGGCATGGTAGTAGCTTAGTGCTACTAGTTGATTGTTGCATAGTTATGGAGACTATTCGACTGCATGGTAGTAGTCTTACGACTACTAGTGGATTGCAGATCATGACTATGGTTGATGACATGGTAGTAGCTTAGTGATACTAGTTTATTGTTGCATAGTCATGAGAGACTATTGGATATCATGGTAGTATCTTAGTGCTACTATTTGATTTCTATGTAGTCGTGACAACATGGTGGAAGCTTTGCACTACTAGTTTATCATTGGAGAGCATGGTAGTAGCTTAGTGATACTAGTTGATTGCAACATATTCATATAGACTATGCCAGAGGATGGAGCTACTGATGGAATGGTAGTAGTTTTGTCCTACTAGTTGATTGCAGAGTAGTCAATGGATGACTAGATGAAGACATCGTGGAAGAATACCTCCCTATCTAAGAGGGAGTGTCGATGTTTTGGTAGCTACGAGAGGTATTCACTCTTGGACAACTTTTCTTAGAGAAGAAGAATATTCCAAGAAGTCAAAGGAAGACCATTGAATAGTTGAAGAACACCCCAAAAAAGAATAAAGTTAAATAGAATACCACAGAAGAGAAGTCGTCCCACAGGAATTAATAATAAAGTGGAAATATAATTTCCATGAAGAGAATTCGGCCCACAAAAATAAGAAAGTAATTATGAAGACCCAGAATAAGAAGTCGGCCCCAGACATGCACCCATATTAGTATAAATATAGGTCTGGGTCAGTTCATTTGTACAACCACACAATTCTCTTTCTCCAGTGCACACTAGGAAGTTGTAGCTACAAATGCAGCTGCAATTTTTCTATTTATGGTTCTCTTGGAGAGTGCGCCCCACTTGGGGAAGGATATTCTTGGTTTTTATTGGTGATCTCTCTTTTGTGCTACATCTGAAAGAGTTGTGCTAAGGTTGTGAGGTGTTTCCTAGTTGATTCATTCCAGTTGCAGTTGCAATCATAGTTGCAGTTGCAATTATAGTTGTAGCTATTATTACCAGTTGTCAGTTGTGTCAGTTATGTGGTGCGCTATCTCCCTCTAGTGATGCACCTATCTTGTGTCAGTTCTATGGTGTTGCTTAGTTGTTTACCCTTGATAGGGCTTGACAAGAAGAAGATAAGTATTTTTCATCTTGGTTTCTTCATTGTTGGTTTTCTCTTGTGAATAGAGCTTGTTCATGGTTGTATTGGAATATTCTCTCTAAGAAAAGTTGGTTGGGTTTTTCCCCAAGTTTGGGGTTTTCCTAGGATAAATATTTGTGTCTTCTTGTGATTTTTTATCTATATCTTATATATTTCAATATATGATTATTGAATGTTAAAAGAATATAAAAATGCTATGGTAAATCTAATGTTAATGAAACTAATGAAAAACTAACAAAGACGACATAAGAGAATATTTCATAATGTTGAAATGTCAATTAATGATAATAGTATTTCAAGACCGGTTTGGTCAAGGGAATGGGGAGTGTTAATATTGAACTGGAATAGTGCATATTATAGCACTATGAATATTGATAATTATAGCCAAAATATGTTGGGATAGGATTCTCTACATAAAGGAAGCAATCGTGAGATGGAAACACTAGTGGATCTAGTGGCTGGAAAATGTGGAATGGCCAAGTGGGGTTTGGTTGGCAAGTTCAAAATAAGGGCCATTGGTGCATAGTTGAGTAGAATGGAAATGAATAGGGTAGCTAGGTTCGACGGAAATTCAAGTAAAACCTTCTACAAAAAAAACCAAATAAACAAATAAATATGTGTTGAAATGCATGATAGAAAGGATGCATGAAGCATACAATAAATATAGAATACAAGTGCATGAAAAGGTATGAAGGATCAAATGATTGGTGCATATTGATGTGCATTTGTGCACGTGGAAATGTTAGAACATGATTTTGGCCTGCTTCTAGACTGAGAATGGTCTATTTCTAGGTGTGAATAATTATTTCATGTGGCATGCTTGTAGACTAAGAATGGTCTATTGCTAAGTGTGAATAATGTTGTCATGATATTTGAGTTTGAATAACGATGGATTATGTATCTAGTAAAAATGTTGATAACATGGATGAAAATGGTGTTGATGATATTGCTGCTATATGTAAAAGTCATTCATATGAAGACAAAGGATGATGGTAAGATGTTGATCAAAGGTTGGTGAAGGGAGCCTATGAGATTCTACAAGTACTAGTTGATCGGGTAGCATCAAGTAATGTAATAAAAACCATGCATGTATGCATTTGGGTCGTTTATGATGTGTATAATGTTGAAGGGAATTGAGGTAAGAAATATCTCAATTAAAATTCAATAATTGAATTGATGAGAAAAAGGCAGAGGACCTTGAGTATATAAATTCTATTGATACTTAAATGCATTTATATAAAATGTAATTGCATATTATGTTATGTGCGTTATGAGATCATAACCAAGTCAAAATAGGAGACATACTCCTATGGTAGCAATGAATGCCATTAGATATGGCCATGATGAGGTTGGATATGGAAATGTTGTAGTGCCATTAAAGTGCATAATGATTTTCCCCTATATAAATGATGTTTAGGATGCAACCCCTTTGTCAAAATTGAATAGCACTAAGGGATGATGTTCATAGTGTTGTGTATGGGTTGAATAGGAAGGTATCCAAATGCTTGGATGGGTTGTGTGGAAGAGATTGGATAAGGTGTTGAGGCATGGGCCATACCTTCCAACTCACATGGTGGAATACATGACATGAACATATGGTATTGCAAAGTCAATGGAAGGATGCATTGTGTAGATGCGGCCATGATTGTTGGCACATTGATTATATTTATTGGTAAAATTTTATTGCAATATGAAAATATTGGTGTGTTGATAGTGCATGTACAATGAATGATAGTTTCATTCTAGATAATATGATTAATGTTTGAATTCCATTTTAATGTGAATAATGGTTGGAAATGATTGAATTATTGGTAAATTACAATTCTGAGATCATTTCATGCATTGTTGAAAATGCGCATGAGGGATAACAATCTTGTTTGTATGCAATAAAGTTGAGGAAATTGCAGGTAGAGTAGTATTGGATATGGAAATGATGTAATCCCATAAGGAAAGACTGATATCTACTACTGCAAGAGCCAAAAAAATTATGAGCAAAAGACTCATGTTTGGGGAATTTTTTTTCTCCTGTGTAAACCATATTTGAAATTTTATGATTGAAAATTGTATGATGATGTATCATATTAAATTTATGCATATTATGTGGATGGGATTATTGCTACAGGTTATAGTTTGTTAGTGGAAGTCTAGAAGCAAGTTAGCATTCATAAACATAACAACACCTTGGAAAATGATGGATCATTTGAGGAACTATATAACAGTGAAAGGGATGCTTGATCCTAGAGGGTGAGTACAACAGAAGAACTAGGTTGTCAAGCTTGAAGAGTGAAATCTTGTGTGAGTTGCATTGTTGAAGAACCAGGTTGTTAGGACTAAAGAGTGAAATCTTGTGTGAGTTTCATTGTAGAAACAAGGAAGATGTTCGTTATTTATTGGTAGTTCTTCCGAGCAATGAGTCCCTTTATATCCCATTAGTGAGACTTAGAGTGAGTTGTGCCAGAGGGACCCTGATAAATAAATGGTGAATCTTGATGGACTAAGACCAATGAAGAGGTAAAATTCCTTAGGTTAACCCTGATAAGTGAATGAGATGCTTGATGGAATGTGAGCAGTGAAGGGGTAAATTCCTTGGGTTGGGTAGGTCAAGAGGAACAAAGTTGGTGAAAATAGGGATAGTTGTAGGAGAATGTTAGTGGTTTATGTATATGTTTTAGGTTGGAGTTCCTATGTATGTGTGTCTGTATGTGTTTGGCTAGGGTACCTCTGTATCTATGTTTTGAGTCCAAAGACACTATATATTTATGATTTTTGGGGGCCAAAACGCCTATGTATTGGTGGTTTGGGGCCATAATGATTATGTATTTATATTTAGCTTGGAATAACTATGTGATATTAGGCCAGAGAGCCTAACCGTGTAACTGTATGTACATCATAGGGTGTTGTGCACTGACAACGGTGCAAAAAAAACGTTGGAGGGGAATGTAATATCCCTAAGTTTAATCCCCATAAATTATAATGTAATTTTATAAATGTGAACTAGGCTGGTGAGTCAATGTGTTGGGGTGAGGAGGTTGTATTTATTGAATGTGGTCGAGGGCCGAATTGTATATTATGTTCATTGAATAATTGATAAAAATAGAAATCGTTGGTTGTGATATAAAAGGGATGAAGAATGATGGGGGGCTATGATTCCACAAGAGAGAGGGGATCCAAGGGGAAATTATTCAAGGGTATTAATCCAACCCACATTCTTGAAATTATAGTACCATTGAGTATAACCTTATAATTTTTGTTGAGTGTTCGAAAATACAATCATTTAACTAATGGAAGAGGGTGGTTGTGAGTGGTCACATCCCATAGTTATTGGAGAGCATGGGTTGAAGTACAATAATCTTTGGGAAGAGTGAGAGTCAAGCAAGAAAGGGAGAAGAAGGGAAATTCGTATGGAGAAGAGAGTCGATTTTTAGAGGTAGTTTTTGGGCAACAAAGAAAGAGTTGACGGATGGGTAGAGTACCAACCATATTGTTCTAGAAGGAGGCTATTTTTGGGTTTTTTGTTATCTTGGAAATGAGGCTTGTGTTTCTGTAAAATAGGTTGTAATCCTGTAGTGCATTTCATGTTGAGGAAATTGCTCAAGAGCCTTGTTTAGGTTGTTTTGAGCACTCCTGAAGAATTTGAGAGTTCCTGAAGTCCCCATATGAGATATTCCTGGTCATCCAAGTGCACTAGAAGCCCTGATAAATGAATGGTACAACCTAAGGGATTGTGATCTATAAAGGGGGTACATTCCTTAGGTTGTGCAGTTTGTGGGGAAGAGAGAGATGGTGGATTGGAAATGATTTAGGAGTAGAACTTGGGTTTGGGGTTGTTGTGTGTGGAGAGTGGACAACCATAGGGCTATATCTCCTTGTGGACTCATAGCCTCAGGTTGAGGGTGGCATGTTGTCGATATTTGGAACAACAAATTCTATGGATAGGAGGTTCATCCTTAGTATGAAACCAATTGGTTCATGATTAACATATAAGTTTTTTTTTTGTTATTTATGATTATTCTGTAGTGTAAATGATATTTGAATGTTGTGTTATATTTTTCTAAGTTTGCATGCATTCATGAATTTATAAATTATTTAGATGCATGGATAAATTGACATGTAGTTTGTTTTAGTTTTTATGGGCATGTTGCCCCTTGGTTCTATGTTATATGTATGGGGAGTTTTAAACTCAATTTTTTTCAGGCATTGTACCCTATTGAATTAGAATTTGCAGGATGGATAACACCTAGGAGGTCAGGCCTTGAACAATCATCTGCGTTTGGTAAAGGAAATTCCATGAGTCATCCATATCAAGGTTTGGGAGAGGGTTCTCAATAGAATCACCCTTATTGTTAGCTATTATTTCTTCTCCTACTTGAAATATCAACCTACAATAGGCTCCCCCAAAATCTTGGTCAGAAGGACCATAGTCAAGGTAGCACAAATTGGTAATATGACCTGACCCAAGATTGAATTCCTTATTTATAATATTGAATATGCTCTTCCTGATGCTAACCAACTCCAACTTTGAGTCAAGGAAGCTAGTCACCTGGGCGGAATTCCATAATTGAAACCTCAAATTTAGACCTTTTGTCTCATTCTTCCTCTTTGAATCACTCTGCCAAGAATGCACCCCAATCAAACTTTCAATTACAATGCTCCATCCTTTCACATCGGTCCAAATTCCTGCATCTTTGAAATGTAAATCCCAACGTCTGATCCATATGGAGTTCCTCAAATTCCTGAGAGTTCCACCACTAATGGAAATGATGAGGAATGATGGGCATAGTACTGCATCAGAGCACATCTTAACTGCAAATATTCTTTCAAGAGCCATCTGCACATATTCCAAAAGCTAGAGTTAGACTAACCAGGTGCGAGATGATGAGATTATCACAGCATGGGTAGAGAGAATCATGTGAGGGATAAAAAATCTAGTTTTACATGGAAATAACATGTTGAATCGACGTGCTATCTATGATGTTGATGTCCAGACTCGAGCTCAAATTTTCCACCCATTTGTCTCTTGTTGTATCTGATGTGACATCCATTAATCACATAATTGGAGAGTGGGAAGACCTCTTGTTGATACATAGATCTCCTTTTTCCAAGGTGACAGATAGGTCAACTTGCATGTCAACTAATACATATTTTAGTGTAGGATGTGGTAAAATGAGACTTGGGGACTGGCCTTGAAGGTGTTTCTAACTTACCTAATAATGGATCCAAGATGTGAATCTGATGCAGGAGCATCTACACTTCATCAAGCGAGACAGCGCGTGGGGTAAAGAACATACAGTTGGACAGCGCCAGCACATACATTTTTGAATTGCTTTGAAAAGATTGTTGCGTCGTCGTTTGAATGAAAGCATTCATATGAAGCGCACTTGTATTGTAATATAGATAAGAAGGCATTTCATAGTTTTAATGTTGTTAGATAGGAATTAACTGTAGATTAGACAGTTTTTCTTTCGAGAGGGAAAACGAAATATAGGCACCCTCCTTTGTACATTGTAATTCATTATGGATTATTCAGCATTAGTATTGAGGAGCAAGAACAGAGCATAGCAGAAAGAGCTTGTGAAGAAGCCCATGTACAGATATTGAATTAATAGGAAAGCTTTGATTCAATTCCATGGATGTGTTTAGTCTCTTTGTGTTGTTGATATTATGTTGTTGTTTACTTGCTTCCTTTTATGCCTATGTTTTATATGCTGCATATGTGATTGCATATCAGGTTCGAAACCTGAGAGAATGAGAGAATAAGTTCCAATTGTTTCACTGTTTGAACCAGGAGATTCCT
>ML777513.1:503885-515206 GCA_009831015.1 Picea engelmannii
GAAGAGAAGCCTTAAAGTATCCCTGGTTGTCCATCCATATCTGTGATCCTATGATAAAAGAAAGAAGTGGAATCTTTAGGGCATGGAATCTATAAGAAATTTCATGTACCCAAAAGCTAAAGAAAAACATGAGGAAGAACATGAAGATTCCAAGAAAGAAGAGAAGCCTGACAACCAGTCATTGTATAGAGAATCACAAGATTACCAACCTAATATGAAAGCAATCAAACAGAACTGAAAGTTGTGATGAAGAACAGTGTACAGAAGACTTATAAATGAAAGCATTGCAAGATTCATAACTAGAGGTTCTCCCAGACGAACAAAGAAGACTATGATGATTGCTCGTTCCGGTAAACTAGACATACCTCTACATGAGTCATTATATCATCCATGGGTTGGAGTGCTACATCAAGATGAATGCAAAGACTGCTCTCCAGAGCAATTGAAGAAAGAGAATATGAAGAGAAGCCTCAAGACTTTGAGGCATACCAAAAAGAGACTTTTGTATACAAATGGAAGAAGATAACTTGGTGAAGAACCTCCAATGCACAACAGAAGCGTGGTGAAGATTCTCTATAACAGAGATATTGTATCAAGATGATTACTTAGTAGATCAGATCTCATGATGACAGAAGAAGTGCCACATGGATATGTTCCAGTGTTACAACAATGATATACTTTATTGATCAGAGCTACATGAAGCCTTCAAAGAAAAACCAGTTCTCTAGAATGATGTACATTTGAAATCAAGCATTACATTATCCATGATGAAGTCCAGAAAGGAGAAAGTGGTTCTCCAATACATACCTCCACATATGAGCAGATAAGAAGACATTTTGGTAAAGCTTCCATCCAAGATGAAAGAGTTTGCATACTCAAGCTAGAGCTCATGGAGATGACTTCCTTATTGAAAGAGGAAGAGATGAATCCCAGGTTGGGAGGGAGAACTAATATGTATTGATTTATGGACAGTCATTTTTTCAGTTCGAAAAATGGTCCAGGATGAGCAGTTTCCTTTCCAGTTCGGAAAGTGGATTGAGATTTCTGACGGACAATGATTTTCCATTGTGGTTAACATGGGAAATGGTACAGATTGCTGATGTATCATAGACATCGACTTCCCATTGTGGTTAGCATGGAAAGTGGTCCAGGGAAGTCTCTCTTCTTGAGGGTTACTCAAGAAGACTGGACCGCCTCACCGGACAACGATTTCTCATTGTGGTTAACATGAGGAATAGTCTGTTTTGGAGGTTGATACAGGACAATCTTTTCCTCTTGTGGTTAACAGAGGAAATGATCTGGACAATCATTCCTTAGGGTTCATACATTCTCTCCAGGGTGCAATTTGATTAGTGTAGGAGGAATGGCCCAGGGTGGGGAATGGTCCAGGCTCAACAATCAGGGACGGGCATTCCTTAGGGTTTATACATTATCTCCAGTGTGCACTTTGATTAGTGTAGGAAGAATGGGGGGAATGGTCTAGGTTCAGAAATCAAGACAGTTATTCTTCCTTGGTTGAGAAGAATAGTTCAGACAACTCATTATTGATGTTTTACCTTTTTGAGGGAAGATATTCTTTCAGATCTCACAGATGTGAGTGAAAGATTGGCCCAAATGATTCATTTTATATCATAACATTGTTTCTGTGCAGGTTGATATCAGGTAATTGTTATGAAGACTGCATGATAGTAGATGTATACTACTATGGTGGATGTGTTCCACTGTTTGTGACTATACGTTACTGATCAAGTACTTGTGTGCTACTTGGTGTGGTAGTGTACCACTAGATTGTAGTTATGTACTACTATGGATAGACACAGTTGTGTTCTATTTTGTTATGTTTTCCTTGAAGACTATCAATAGTTTATTGGAAATAATTATCAGCTAGATGAATGATGAACATAGATTTTCCATACAGAAAATGGTTCAGAACATTTACTCTTCTAGATTAGAAGAATGGCTCTTGTATCACTCTGTGGAGTGAGAATCGTGTATGATTACTCAGATCGAGTATGGTTTCGAGAGATGATGCAACTGATGATGATGATGGTGCTCATGATCTAGTCATGATCTAGTCTATACAACTATGTTGATGCTACCGGGTGAATGGTATGTTTTTGTGCTCAAGACCATTACCTATAATACCTCCCTAGCTAGGAGGGAATGTTGATATTATGGTAGCTATGGGAGGTATTTACCTCCATGTGTAAACCCGACGATTACAGAATAATCCGGGAAGAAAGAAGAAACCCTAATGAGTTGGCTAATAACCCTAGAAGACTTGTCGGCTCAAGAAGATAAATTATATTAGGCTATTAGCCTCCAAGAGAAGAAGTCGACCATAAATAATAATATATACTAAGAAGACGGATACCAAGAATGAGAAGTCGGCCCAGGCAATTAGCCAGAATTAGTATAAATACAGGAGGCTAGTTCTCATTCTGGCAGGGTAGTCTCAGAATTGTGGAGAAACACTTGTGCGCACTACAGTTGCCCAGTTTCTATGCAGGTTTGGAGGAGAGTTGTCGTTGCAGCAACTGCAACTAGCAGTTATGCTTGGACTATCTCTTGGCTAGGGTTTGGACTATCTAATCATATCTTTTTGATGCACTATCCTTGGGGAAAGGTGCGCTACCCTTTGATTGGCTATCTAGCCTAGGGTTTGCTTCAAGAGTGATTCTCTGTCAAGGTTAAGGTTTTCTTCCACAGTGATTCTCTGTCAAGGTTAAGGTTTGATTCCAGAGTGATTCTCTGTCAATTATAATCTCTTTTAACCAAATAATCCAAGTGTTATATCAATGTAGAATTATCATCCAATAATGAGCAATGAAAAAATGAAAAATCATACACATACACAGTACACCAGTGTTTTACGTGGAAACCCAAAGCGAGAGAAAACCACATAATTATTTTTCGTATATGTCTTGAAGAATTACATTCATTGGAAGCACAAAATTCCTTTGTTTTCTAGCTGAAACTGGAAGGAGGCTCCAACATCCTAGTTTCTCATGATACAACCTGAGGGAAGCTCCAACTCCCCAATTCTCTAGCTACAACCAAAAGGAGGCTACAACCCCCTATGTTCTACGAATACAACCACCTATCCTTATACCATCCAACCACCCTGAAGTAGAAGTAGAATGATGGAACCACTGCCACACTATAACTATGAGATATACTGTTGTAAACATATACCAATAAACCTGAACCATGCATCAACTTGTACCTCAACCTGTAATCAACCTGTACCATAAACAAATGCATCAACCATGCACCAACCTGTACCAAACAACTTGTAATCAACCTATACCATAAACAAGTGCATCCAACCATGTACTGAGTATGTACCAATAATGTGTCAACTACTCATCAATATGTACCAACATCATCAACTATACACCTCATGTATGTGCCAACTCATCAACTACTTGTCTCAGCCATGTACACAACATGTACCTCAACCAAAAGCCCTCATCAATTTCATCATCCAAATATGATTTGTAACTCTGTAATAGACCTGGTGTATATGATCACATACCTGCAAACCTTCCTTAACTTTAAGAACAAGAGACTAGCATTTTCATCAAACTTTTCTTTAGTCTCACATGAGTAGTTTTGGATTAGTCAAAAACCCTAACTTGAAATAATCATAACTATGTACCTGTAATGAATAAATATATGAAAATGAAACACAATGTTCTTAAGTGTTTTTTGTGCAACTTCTATAGGTTTCACTACTTGGAACCTCTTAGAAAAGGAGTTATAGAAAAAATGACATACCTTGTTGAATTTTGGCTTATTCTAGAGAGCGACCTTGTAGAGCGTGCCCCACATGGAATATTTGTTGAATGGATATGAAAATGTTACATAGAATACTAAATATTGTACTCTAACCAATTTTTTTTATCTTACTTAATTTGGATCTGTTATGAAGAAGTTATGATGTTTTTACCCGAAACACTTGTTTTAGACTAGTTTCAGGACTAGCCACAAACCCTATTTTCCACAAAGTGTAACTCCAAAAATACAACGACCCAAAAGTTGAATTGTTTACCATAGATACTTGGATAGGTTTCCTCAATGTCATATCAATTTCACGGTCTGAATCATTCTAGAAAAAAAGTTATTGCGAAAATGGTGAGATGACCTGTAAATAACATACCTTAGAAAGCATCATCAACATAATTTTTCCTCCCTTGAATTTCGGCCTTGTTTTATTAACCTTCCCTATGAAATTAGGCTTATATATCCTTTTATTACTTCAGACACCTATATATATTCAATATTCTCAAGTGTGATCTACAATGAGAGAACCTTGCCTCTTATTTATACTCTACAAGTAGTTTCCTTAAAAACATCTTCTAAGTCACTTTGTCCACTTTCCTTATTTTAGGGTTAACCCACTTCTAATTTATCCATTAAATTTATTATTTAAATAATTTGTTTTGTATTCACTTTTAATTATAGTACACTCATCACTTCACTTTATTATTTACCTTCTAAAGTCTCTTAAACCACTTTGACTACTTTGACCTTTTGGGGCTTCTAGATGACATATGAGGGTCCTCTAAATTCGTAAGGCCATAACTCTCAAACCGTGAGGAGTTATGTGGTGTTACACATACCACCAGAAGTGGAATGACATGTACTATCCACATAGAATTTTATTACCTGCAAATATATCAAAACTCATACCATTGTCCATCAAAACAAACTTGGGTCCATTACCCAAACCTGGGTTCTCCAACTTCTCATGGCCATAACTCTCTAACCATGAGGAGTTATGCGACGTTCCACCTACCACCGGAAATGGAATGACAAGAAATATCCATATAGGATAGATTCACGGACAAATTCACTGAAATTTATCTCATTATTCCACAAATAAGCATGGGTTCTCTAACCATACTTCTAGGATAACTCAATCCACAAAGCGTCTTCCCGTGATGGATTTCACCATAAGGGGACCACTTTGGAGGTCATCCATTTGTAATTATTATCAACCATGAAAAGAAAATAATGATTCATATTTACATCAAACACACTTGGGTCCATTACCCAAACCTTTGTGCTACTGGGCTTTCTTCAAGGGTTGACATCAATGACAACCAACCTTAATCAACAAGGAAGACAAAGAGGGGGCATAGAGAGAGAGAGTGTGAGAGGGAGAGAAGAGACAAAGAGGATAGTAGAGAGAGAGATATTAAGGGGCAGATAGAGGGAAGGGATGTAGAGAGAGGTGAAGCGATAAAGGAGGGACAACGGGGGAGAGAGAAGGAGGGGGATACAAAGTTATGGGGAGAGAGGGTAGATGTATCAGAGAGAGAGAGGGGAGAGATAGTGGGAGGGAGGGGGGGAGAGAGAGGGAGTGGGGGGGTATATAGGAATATATATAACTATGTATTATGTTGTCAAACTCTGACTCCATCTACAGTTTGACAGTCGCAAGCCAAGAAAACACTATTTAGAGCCCCAAAATGGTCTTGTAAGAACAAAAATATGTATTAACATGAAAAATTCCAAAATAAGCCAGTTTGAATAGGTGGGAGGCCACAAATATCCACATGGATTCTATGCAGGGCTTTAGGACAACCCCATAAATCCAAAAACTACAATTACAAAAAAATGTCCCCATTATAGAGAAACGTATTGAACTAAAAACTGTCAATCTGAGCCAGTTGAAATTTGGAACAGGTGGGTGGCCACCAATGTCCACCTAGATTAATCATCCCCCCTTAGGAAGAAATGGTCTCCATTGTGTTGAGATCCCAGGGAAGAGAGGAAATTGGTTTCTAAATCTAAATCTTGGTGAGCTACGTGCCTTGTTGAAGAAGTTGCGTTTCTTAGTCTGTGGAAGGTTGTCATGAACCTGTCGCTGGAGAGGTTGAATCTGTTCCACCAACATGTTCTATCTAAGATTAAATGGGAATTTTGTAGGCACCATTGTACGTGAAGAAACTATATATGCTTTCTCTTTTGCAATCTACTTCTTCTAGATAGACGGCGTTGAGGTTGCAGTGGTTGTAGTGGCCTTTTGTGCATGCTTTGAACATACTGTGAAGAGGATGAATTTTGCAGTATGAGAGATTACCTTGCGACACTATTTTGGTGGAATAGTGGTTATAACTACCTCTAGTATCATGTAGAGATGACCCCCTAGAGTAATAATGAAACTACAAGGTCAAGACTCATAAACACCATAACGTTTCTACATATATGGTTGGCCTAAAACAACATCACATACATCAATAGGCACAACATCACACACTACCTCATCCTTGAAGGCATGGATAGCATATGATAGACGACTATGTTGGCTGACATCGATATATCTTCCCTGGTGAAGCCACCCAATGTTGTATGGTTGCAGGTGTGGTGTTGTCGACAACCCCAATTGTTTGACAACCTCAACTGAGATGAGGTTCTTTTGTATACCTCTATAACCATTTAAATTCAATGGGGTCCCCTTCACCCACATCTGTGAATGGAAGATGCGCTCCCCTCTTCAGGATCTACCGGTTCTTTTGGTTGAATTTTCGCGATCGCAACAATAAAAGTAGGGTCTACGTCGATGATCTATCTATTTTCAATATTTCCTAGATCAGATTCTGAATCAAGGTTCGACTCCTTATCTTTTACCTCTGCCACCAATGACTGTTTCGAGCGACATTCATCAGTATTGTGCCAAGGGATTTTGTGGAAGTCGCACCACTTCCCAGTGTCATTCTTCGTCTTTCATTTACCCTTCTTTTCCTATGTCTTAGACTGGTTTTCAAAAGGTTGTTGGTTAGGGTTGTATTTACCATGATTTGGTTGTTTTGCATTTACATACTTGAACTCCCATTTGTTCTGGTGCCTAAATTTCTGCTCGATTTTGACAACATATCGATAGGAATCTCCCAATGATGATATGTTTAGAAAATCCATTTCGGTTTGGATGTACCTATGCAGAGCCCCATGGTATTTCAGAACTGGATGCCACTCAGAGTCCTTGATACCCAACTTGGTGCACAAGGTATGAAAAGTATTTGTGAACTACAACACTATTTGGTTCTTCTCTAGCTAGAGTGTGGTCCATGTCATGTACTGGTCTTCATATTTATCAATAGGATAGTATTGTTCCTTGACCGCATCCACAAAAAAACCCAAGTGGGCTTGGCCCCATATATTCCAGATTCCTCTGTGGAACTTTGCTCCCACTAATTTTTGACATGGGGGAGATCCTTGAGGAGTTTGAAGGTGATATTTTCCCTATCTTAAAAAATGTGAATAGAGAAATAACCTTCTAGCATATTCAACCATTTTTCTAAGGCATCTGCATCTATCTGACCTTCAAATACGGGAATGTCAAAATTAACTTGTACCTTGAAGGGAGAGGTCCCTCCAAAGTGGTCGTTTGATGAAGATGCACCTATTTCTATTGGTAGGTGTTAAATCATGTGGGAAAAATTCTCCATCATTTCATCCCTCTGTCACACAAGAGATTTCTCAAGCAACAGGTTAATAGAATCTTATGCTCCATCGTTTTTATTCTCTTCCAACATAGAGGGATTCCTGGGAGTGTGAGAGTGATTGTCCTCAATATAGACAATATTGAGACCCAACTTTCTATACTTGGACCTTGTCAGGGACATGCACTGAAAAACGATCAAGAGAAGCCTACTCTAATACCACTGATCCCGATTATTTTCGGAACGAAATGAAAGAAGAGATATTACAATGAAACACACATAAAAATTGCCAAAAATAGAGAAATATAACAATACATGATTTCTATTAATGAAATAAATGTACAGAGGCTTTAAAAATACATAGTGCAAGACTCGCTAGAATGGTGGCATCTTTATCTTTGAGAAGAGATGTGACAACTATGCTCATTTGCAAGAAGATGATTACAGTAAGGCTCTGAAGTCCTTTTTATGATAAACATGAATGTCAAAATCCTAGGCATCCAAAAACCTAACCCTAGGAGATGAAGTGCCAAAATTCATGTGAGCGTTGTTGGGGTAAGTTAGTACATTAACTTCTCAGGGTCGTAACTTTGCATATGATCTTTGTTTTAGGCATGTGATAGCTTGTTGGAAAGGTGTTTTCGAGAAATATGCATTATTTCATCAAAATTTGACTCTATCTACAGTTTGAATGTGGAAATCCAAGAAAAAACTACTTAGAGCCCCAAAACGGCCTTGGAAGTATAGAAAGATGTACTGACATGAAAAATTTCAAAATAAGTCAGTTGGAATATGTGGGCGGCCACCAATATCCACCTGTATGTTGTGTAGGGCTTCAGGACAACCCTGTAAGTGCAGAACCTACAATTACAAATAAATATCCCCATTACAGAGAAACGTGATGAACTGAAAGTTGTCAATATGAGCCATTTGGAATTTGGAATAGGTGGGTGGCCACCAATATTCACCTATATTAATCCTCCCCCCTTAGGAAGAAATGGTCTCCATTGCATTGAGTACACAGGGAAGAGGGGAAAGCATTTTCTGAATCTGAATCTTGGTGAGTTGTGTGCCTTGTTGAAGAAGTTGTGTTGTCTGTTTCGTGGAAGGTTGTCATGAACATGTTATTGTAGGGGTTGAATCTGTTCCACCAACCTGTTGTCTCTAGGTTTGACGGGGCATTATGTAGGCACCATTATAGGTGAAGAAACAATATCTTCTTTCTCTTCTACAATTTGCTTTTGTTGGATAGAAGGTGTTGAGGTTGTAGTGGTTGCATTATCCTTTTGTGCATCCTTTAAACAAATGTGAAGAGGCTGAATTTTTTTCAATATGAGATATTACCTTACGGATCTGTTTTGGTGGAACAATAGTCAGAACTACCTCTGGTATCATGTAGAAATCCCCCCCCAGAGTAATAATGACAATACGAGGTCGAGACTCATAAACAACATGGCGTTTACACATATATGGTTGGACCAAAACAACATCACATACATCAACAGGGGAAACATCACACACTACCTCATCCTTGAAGGGTTGGATGCCATAGCATAGGCGACATTGTTGGATGACACAGAGATCTTGTCCCTGGTGAAGCCACCCAATGTTGTATGGTTGAGGGTGTGTTGTTGTCGACAATCCCAATTGTTTGACGACCTCAGCTAAGATGAGGTTCTTCTAGCTACCTCTATCAACAATTAAATGAAACAGGGTCCTCTTCACCCACATCTATGAATGGAAGAGGTGTTCCCCCTCTTCAGAATCTATTGGTTTTTTTGGTTGAATTGTTGTGATCACGACACTAGTAGTAGGGTTTGTGTCAATGATATATTTGTTTTCAATCTTTTGTAGATCATATTATGAATTAGGGTTCGGCTCCTCGTCTTTGAACTCGGCCTCCAATGACTATTTTGAGAAAAACTCATCGGTGTTGTGCCAGAGGATTTTGTGGAAGTCACACCACTTCCTAGTGTCATTCCCCATCTTTAATTTACCATTTTTTTCCTATTTCTTGGATTGGTTATCGGAAGGCTACTAGTTAGGGACGTTTTTACCATGCTTTGGTTGTTGCGGATTTTCAGACCCAAACTCCCATTTGTTCTGGTGCCTAAATTTCTGCTCAATTTTGACAACAAATCAATAGGCATCTCCCAATGATGAGATGTTTAGAAAATCCATTTAGGTTTGGATGTACCTATGTAGAGCCCCATGGTATTTCAGAACTAGATTCCGCTCGGAGTCTTTGATACTCAGCTTTGTACGCAAGGTATGGAATGTATTTGTGAACTTTGACATTGTTTTTCTCTTCTCTTACCGTAGTGTGGTCCATCTCATGTACTGGTATTCATAGTTATCAACAGGGTAGTATTGTTCCTTGACCACATCCACAAAAACCTCTCAAGTGAGCTCGGCCCCATATATTCCAGATTCCTTTGTGGAATCCCAAGGAACACGCTATTTAATTTTGATCTATTCAAAGGTTCTATTGAGGAACCATCAGAATGGTGAGAATACACATATCAACACTTCTGAAATGAAGCGGTTGTTTCAATAGGGGCGTAAGAGTTTGTTCTATACATGAATATTTTTTTGATCTTGAGTGTGGTGTTTGAGGGATTTTGTTTCTTCATCATGTGAGACAATGGTAACCATGAGACTTAGTGCTGTGTTTTAGGGATTTTGTTTCTTTATCATGTGAGACAATGGTAACCATGAAATTATTAAAAGATTTATCGATTAAAAATAATTTGTTAATTGTTGCTTTGCATTTAATTAAATGCAAAACTAACATTATATTAATGGATAGGTAAAGAATAATAATAGATTTTTCATTAATTAAAGGCACAACATGTGTATGTAATCCCTTTCATAATAGTGAAAAAACAACCCAAAAAAACTAAAAAACTATATATCTCTATATATTAAATGGTTAAATTGCTAATTATAAGCTTAATTTCCTAATTTTTAATATACCATTTTAATAGTAAATAATAAATATTTTATCTTTATTTAAGATTAGAGAACTTTTACTCTATTAAAAAATACTTTAGTCTTTCTTAAAACGGTCACTTCACTTATCATTGACACAATAACTATTAATTACAATATTTTATATAGGTTATAGACTATGTACCATATATGTATGTATGATATTCTTATATTTGTTAACCATTTATTTTTTTTATGGAATTAAAACGGTATAAATAATAAAATATGGATCATAAAATTTGACAAAGAATAGCAAGTTAGGATAATGCAATATTATAATATCAAAATGTACAAGATACCATAAATTTTCAAAATGATGCTTAATGTAGAATTTTATTGTGAAAAATCTAAATATTTATATGTAGTTTTAAATGTTTTATAGTAAGATGATAACTCTTTAGATGTAAGTTTGGAAAATAAAAAATATTTAGTAATATTATTATAAATAATATTATTTTGAATGTTTTAAAGTTTATAGTATAATAAGCTCCATGATAATTGTGACCTAGCACGCAAGGGCGTGAGGACGCGACCCAGCTCAGGCTCTCTGCAACGTCTAGGGCCTCCCCAGCCATGGATGCTGGTGGGGGCGCCATCCCTAACCCTCCCCCATTGCCAGAATTGGAAGCATTCAGGAAGTTGGTCGCTGCAGCCTCCAAGAGACCGCCATCAGCAGTGCAGCAGAAATTTGTGAAGAAACTGGACAGCATCCCCAGTGTCGAATTTCCTTTGGAAGAAACATGCAGAACGACAGTCAACTTAGCAGACAGGGGACTTATCGGGCAATTTACCAGACTCTGGCCCTCTCCCAAATCCGTAGACGCATGGGTGCAGAGGAACTGGAACACGCTCATAACAGAAGGAATAAAGAGCCACTTC
>ML777513.1:519933-545061 GCA_009831015.1 Picea engelmannii
CAGCTTGTAAAAGAATGTAGAAGGCAACAGACGCCTGAGAAAGATAGCTGGAACAAAAGCTGAAACACAGTGTTGTAACAGAGCTGGAACACAATGCTGAAACAGAGATGGAACACAGATGCAGAAACACAGATGCTGGAACACAGATGCTGGAACACAGAAGCTGGAACACAGTGCTGAAACAATGTTGGAACTTATGCTGAAACACGGTGATGTAACAGCTGAAACACAGTGCTGGAACAGTTGTTGAAATACAGTGCTGGAACAGTTGCTGAAACACAGCGCTGGACCAGATGCTGAAACACAGTGCTGGAAATTATGCTGAAACAACGATGGATCTTATGCTGAAACCGTGTTGCATCACAATTTGTATTTTGATCTGTAGGCCCGAAGAAACTCGGAGCAAATTGTAACTGAATCTGTGGCTTTGCCACCCCTCTAATATAAACTATAACCGTTTTCGTTAAAAAAAAAAAAAAAGTTTATAGTATAAATATAAGCATTTAAATTTAAGTTTGAAAAATGAAAAATATTTATTAATATTATTATAAATAATTATTTATTGCTTTTTTCTCTTCCAATAAATGGTATCAACACATATTTTCCTAAATAAACAATTACAATTTTTTATTTATTTTTAGTGTTAAGATATTAATTTTATATTTAGTTCACAATTCATTCATTACATGCTATTTTCAATTTTTTTTTTTAGAGTTTATAACATGATCATATGTTTCAAACAGTAAAAATGTTAATTGTTTAAGTTTCAAACAATAAAAATGTTAATTGTTTACAGTAAAAATGTTAATTGTTTATTAATGTATCATTGTTTTTAGCTTTATAAGTAGTTTGAAGCTTTAAATATCAAATTATATTAATTTTTGTTTTTTATTTGAAGGCACAATTTATTCATAAAACTTTCATTGGATTTGCACATTTGTTTTGTATAATTATTGTGTTTATTTTTAAGTTATTGGTATTTCCAAATTTTAATATTTTGTTTGGAAAAAGAGTTTGTCCTTATGCATCAAACATTTGCAGTTTGTTCTTGTAAGATATTGAAAAACATTTGCAGTTGTAAGATATTGAAAAATACTTATATTAGTCATTTTTCCATATATATTTAAATAAAGATGGATTATATTTCTCTAATATTTGTTTAGCTTTGTTAATCTTATTTAATATTTTTATCCTACATAGAATTATTAAAAAGAAAATTAAGATTGTCCAACAAAATCTAATATCAAGATTAGATCATTCAAATACATAATTTAAAAATAAAACATTGCAAACCGTTCAATAATGATGTACTTTTTGCACCTTAACAACAATTACTAATTATTGTTACCCTTCAATAATGATGTACTTTTTGCACCTTAAAAACAATTACTAATTATTATTACCCTTCAATAATGATGTACTTTTTGCACTTTAAAAACAATTACTAATTATTATTATCCTTCAATAATGATGTACTTATGATGTTTTTTTTGCACCTTAAAAAAAAATACTAATTATTATTATCTGAAATAAACAATTAATAATTACATTAGATGAAAGGAGTCGATACACCATCTCCAATAACTAAGGAGTGACCACACCATCTTCAATAACCATGAAGGTACCAAAACGGTCCAATATAAGTAAAATTGTCTTAGCTTCTTTTATCTTCAAAGCCCTTTTGAGTTTTCTACTCGTGATGGTGAGCGTATATGTTGAAAGCTCCCTGTCCTCTTCTGGGTGATTTGGGACAACGTTCACCTTTTCATGGCGGCATATAAGGAGTACAGTGCAAACGGCCCACCTGACATCGACTAATTTTAATCAATCTCCACAGTTTCTTATATACCCAGACGCAATATCTTACTCCACAGTTTCTGGTATACCCAGACACAATATCTTATATACCAGAAACAGAAACACAGAGAGCAAGAGGTAATATTTACTTTGGAAATCATTAAACACATACCGTCATCATTGTCATTTGCCCAAAGAACAATGGAAACAAATTTGAGAAGGGCAAAAGAGTGAGCGAGTAAATTATGCACCGGGAATACCATTTCGATGAGGGCCTGAAAAGAAAAATAAAGAAAACACAACAATCACACTCAGATTATCCGAACACCACATTCACTTTTTATTGTTTCAACTAACATTAATTTCAATACGGACCAACCTTACTGGATTCTTAAATTCATGAACTCATGAAGAAAAAAAACAATGGTAACTAATCTAAATGTTGCCACAACTATATAATCCATGAACACTGTGCAAACACATGTTTCTATCCTTTTGTACCCAGGTTTTTAGAAGTTCAATCTCACCCTGAAGCGATATATAAAAATTATAGAAAGCACAGCCCCAATTATAGTAGGAAACAATTCTATACAGTCCTAATTAGCTGAAGTTCAAAGCTCCAACCCTTATAATACGGTATGCAAATGATTATTGACTAGCCATTCTTGAAATTTTACTGGACTCCAAATCTAAGGAATCAAGCGAATTTGCTTGAGGATTTTTCCATGAATGTTGTCCTGCAAGCCCTCAATCCGCTTAAGGCTTTTGCCATGAGAGTTTCCTTCTTCGCTGTGAACTCCAGCTATCTCCTTTGTTTCCTTGGAAGCCATCTGTGATACTTCCATAGTTTCTTCTTCCTTGGAAGCTATCCATACTCCTTCCTGGGAAGATATCCGTAATTGAATTATATCCTTTTACTAAGTTGAAAGAATTCATTTTTAACTTTAATGATTTTTTTTTTAACATAAATTTAAAGAGAAAAATACAATTCAATTAAATATATAATTTCTAAATATGATTTTAATATCAAACTTACTTGCTTATATATATATATATTTTTTTTTTTCATTTTTAATTTAAACATTCTATAATTATTTATTTTCATTTCTACCTTGAACATATATAAATCCCCCTAATGGGGTGTCAAGGGAGCATGTACTCTACTTGGAGGCCCAACGACACTTGGATTGACAGAGGACTTGGATGTAGAACTACAATGGGATCCTAGCCATCCATCAATGGTTCAGGGTATCGATGGTGGGCTTGTCGAACATCATTTCGAAGGAACCACCCTTTAGAAGTGATAATTCCTCAACTACAACTCGTACTCATCGGGACATATGGTATCATTTGACGTCATAGTATTTATTTGATGGGATATGATCGGAAGTGAAATTAATTGGAGAAGGTGGCTGGTACAGAGCCAAACTTGGAATTCAGAGAGTAGAATGAAGAACAATTATGGGAACAAGCATGGGTGTACTATGATGGCTGCAGACCATAGAATGATTTCTCCAAACGTGCTAAGGAAAATAATTCAAGTAGAGTGAGGGGAAGGGATTAATTACTTCAAGATTTGTAATGGCTCACAGTTAGTATTTTTGAGTGAGATTGATCACCTCATGTGGAGATCTGAACTGGAAATTCAAAAATCATGACTGGGTTTGTGATCCAGGTGGATATTGGTGGCCACCCACCTATTCCACTTGGACCCCCCCCCATTGTTTCTTCCAGTTTTTCAGTTTCCTTAATTGTAGCACAATTTACTATTTTTAGTTGTTTTTCGGGTCCTGAACTTCCGAAGTCGTTTTGAGGCCGTAAACGATGTTTCTTGGGAATCAAACGTCTGATGAAAATAAGATCGTTCCAAACTCAATATTCATTGTTAGTAGTTGTAGTCCTCAGATAGATCTTTCTAACGATGTATCATGTGCGTCAAAGGAAGATAGTATGCCAAAGTTACGGCCTCGGGAAATTGATGTACCAATTTACCTCGACGAGGCCCATATTCTGGCGTTTCATCTCCTAGGGTTAGGTTTTTGGATGTTTAGGGTTTCCATTGTTTCTCAATAATATATTGTCCTTCGAGCCTCATTGTAACACAAAGTTCAGAGGTCTGTAGCCGTTACTTCTCTTCTCAGAGATAAGCTACCAACGCCCTAGCTAGTTTATTTCCATTCTGTCTGTAAACAAATTTCAGTTCTTTGATATTAATGAAATGAAGTGTTATTTCTACTGCATCTTTGTATTCATGGTTATTTGTGTATTCTGTTGTGTTCTTGCATAAATTCAGATTAGTGGTATCAGAGCATTCTGCACTTTCTCGATCATTCTTTGCATGTCTCCAATGAGGTCGGGGTATAAGGAGTTAGGGCTTGATCTAGTTGAACCTTTGCAAGATCAGCCTCACAAACCCCGACCACCGCCCATGGGGGATGAAAAGAAATATGAGGGAGCAGGA
Organism: Picea engelmannii; assembly: GCA_009831015.1. Lineage (NCBI taxonomy): Eukaryota > Viridiplantae > Streptophyta > Pinopsida > Pinales > Pinaceae > Picea > Picea engelmannii. Next base: position 524,192 of record ML777513.1, read on the forward strand.
GATCCTATCAAAATATTTCTCGAGGAGGCCCTTGAAAAACAAAGGAACGTGATGATGGATAACTTCACCCAGATCCTTCAACGATTGCCCACTGGAGGCGCATCTGCATCCAACAACCACTCTGGAGGTGCAACCCCTTTTAAGGTACAAGTAAACTTTCACATTCCCATATTTGATGGCCAAATAGATGCAGGCACCATAGATAGATGGTTAAATCTATTAGAAGGATATTTCTCGGTTCATGAATTTTCCAACTAGGAGAAGATTATTTTTTCACTGCTCAAAGACGCCCCCCATGTCAAGGAATGGTGGGAAACCTACTGTGAGGAAAAGAATGGGGAGGAAACCTCTCTTTTCTAGGCCATACCCACTTGGAATTCTTTCCGAGACACCATCAAGGAACAATATTATCCCGTGGGGAGATATGAGGAAAAGTACATACAATGGACTATGCTGCAGCAGTAAAGGGATCAAGATCTACATGAGTTGACGAATCTGTTCCATACCTTGCACACAAAGTTGGGTATCAAATATTCAGATAAACATTTGGTGTTGAAGTACCTTTGTTGTCTATACAGATACATTCAGAAGGAAATGGAGTTCCTTGACATCTCCTCGCTTGGTACAACATACCAGTATGCTTCCAAGATTGAGCAGAAATTCAAACAAAAGAAGCGATACTTTGTATCTGCAAATCAAAAGAAAGCGAAAGGTGCCCCCAAACTGCAAAATAAAGGACAAAGACAAGGCATGGCAGCTCAAGACAACCTGCCAAAGCTGCAAGCAAATAACAACACTGCGAAGCCGAAGAAGGACACGAGAAAGTGATGTGAGTTCCATAAGAGCTCCACTCACAACACAAGTGAGTGTCAGGCCAAATAGTCGTTGGTGGCCGAGATGAGGTATTTTGAATCAGATGCATGCTCCGACATTGAATCAGAACCTGATAAGGGGAATGACAGAGGGAAGCAGATTATTGATGCAGAGCCCAACGCCATCGTTGTCACCACGAAGATCCAAAAGGAAGAACTAGAAGATCCATAGGAGGAGGAGAGTCTCTTCCACTCATAGATGTGGGTAAAGGGTTCCCCGCTACAGTTCATTGTCGACAGTGGGAGCCAAAAGAACCTCATTTCAACAGAGGTCATGAAGCAGTTGGGCTTGCCAACCACAACACACCCACATTCGTACACCATTGGGTGGCTTCACCAAGGACGGGATCTCCACGTTGTTGAGGAAAAGATATGAAATGATCTTACTCAAGCATTTTCAGATTTTTCTTGGCTAAAGAAAAATAGACGAGAATTTCACCCTAGGTTTATAGCCATAAAAAATAAAATCCTAATTCACAAGTATTAATTACAAGTGCTTAAGTTAGTCTTTTTCATAAATAAAAACTTGCTGAAAATTTCATTTTAATACAATTTTTTGAATATAATAGTTGTTCAAAAAAAATGTAAACATAGAAGTAAGAAACCAAGATGATAATCAAGACAAATGATACATAAAGCAATCCTTTATTTCATTCCAAATCACCGAAGAGTCATTTTCTTTACAAAATCTCATACATAAATTTTGGACCAAAGTCAAACTTAGACATCCCCGATGGAACATACAAAAGGACCTCTTACAGAAAACCAAAACTGAACTCTAAAAAGCTGGATCAACTTGCCACATATTGTCGCCCACTTGACTCTGCACAATAGCCTTTGTCAGTCATGAAAACTGAATGATGTAATTCAGCCCTGAATGTTTCTTTCTACAATAAGACCCTGCTATCATAAAAGAGAATTAGGCTTGTGATGAATTCATGAATGAAATAAAACTGAACTATCTCAACGTAAACTCAAAGAGAAAACCTTAGTATGCTTCTACTTCTATCCTCTCGTGTTCCTCCCTTTCCTTTTGCCTTTAAGCAAATCAGAGTTGGTTGAGGTAGTTGAACCACCTCATTAGTTAAGTTAACTAAACACTCAACCAACTTTTAGTTAAGGGGGAAAAGTAATAATCATAATAAGGGTTATAAATAAATAATAACTAGTAGGTGGGACCCCTTGTAACTCCCTTTAGCTCATAACAATCATAACATAACTAGTTAGTTAAGAAAAACACACCTCCTTGTGACTCCCATCATCATATTCACATTTGCCAATTTAGCTCATGATATCTAAAATTATTTTCAAAATAAATATTACTCATATATCCAAAAATAAAACTTCTTGTCAAAAATTCCTGAAGTCAACTGTCATCAACAATAGATAAAATAAAAACTCAAAAGCCATATTTCCCACTGTGAGATGCAATATTTCTTTGATTGTTGCTGCCACCTTTCGATTTTCCTGAATTTTCCTTTGGTTGCACTAAGCCTTTAGGCTTAATCTCATTGATCACGTGGAAACAATCGTCACTCAAATGCATCTGGGAAGACATGGATTTGTCAGAGCCATTGGAGGGTGAGGAATGGGTTGCAATGGCTTTTCCTTTGTCAAGGGTATGGTGGGCCTCGGTTTTCAATCTTTTTTTAGCATGACAGGACTTCATTGGTGAGTGGGTAGGGGCATCTTAGATAATGGGGTTAATTGATGGGGGAGTAGGTAGGGATAGATTGGGCCAGCCACGATGTTTGGAGACTGTCGGGTGGACAATCTCTTGCCATCTGTCATTTTCGGGAACCTTGGGTTGCAATGAGACATGAGAGGGCATGGGAATACCAGGAGCTTGTGGAGCTTGGAAAGGAGGCCTTTTAGGCCTAGGTTGGACCATTCCTTGCCCAATCCAATTGAAAAATCTGGCCTGAAACAACTGGGCAAGATCTTGTGAGTTAGCATCAAAATGTATAGAGAACCTTGGCCTTCTTGGGCCTCTATTCCAGTTACCTCTCCCTTAGTTTCCTCGGCCATGGCTACCTCGGCTGAAAAAACTCATTCATGTATGCATGATGGATTATCAAATAGTCTTTTAAACAACCATACAAGATAAATCTTTAAAATATGAAATAGATTTTGGCTCAACACATATCAAGCTCATGAAATCCAATCCATAAAAGTTGTTTAACTTTTGTCGATGAGTAGGGAGTGAACAAAGGTCCTGGGATATGCAAGGGGCTTGTAATTAGCAAAAAAAATGATAAAATGAAGGGGAAAGAAACACGGTTACTGCTCAAAGACCACAACAATCAACTATAATGCGACCAAAAATAAAACCACTATAAACCAACGACTTTAAACTACTTCAATACAAAAAATTTATTGACTGTAATTAATTTTAGAACAGGGAGTGGAAAATGAATGTGGGAAGGCAAGGGGGTTGTAATTAGAAGAAAGTGAAATAATGGTAGGGAAAGAGAGTGATTATTGTTCATAAAACTAATTAAGTGATCCAAAAAACTATTATGTAAAGAAATCTACCAACCAAATTACCATTGTGACCCAAAAAACCACTACTCTGCATAATTTAAACAATTATGGGCATTAACTTGGTCACTGTTTGCAATCAAATACTTAACATAGTGTCATAAAAAAAGACATTGTTCATTCCACAACCAACTGTAGGGGAGTTATGTTCCTCTCATTTATCCACTTAATATTTTAAGCAATTTCCAAATGAATACACAGTCAATTGCTTTCACTATGTTCAGTGCCAACTCATCAACCACTGCTAATCAAATACAAACATAACAGTCGTGATCGATCCTATCTTTTATTTAATAATTAAATTGCAATGAGGATATACTCTCACAACACCCATGCTTATCACTGTCGATATGCATGATATCTATTAAACATACATAGTGGATAGTCAACACAATGATCCATATTTAACTTGCAAGATCCTAACTTGTCATTTAAACACCCAGATAAAAAATCACCACTTCAACTCGCACTATGTTGTGAAATGCACAACCATTCGACAAAGCGCAGTGTATTTCTATGACTATATAGGTCCATTTGTTTACTCTAACATTCAAGATGATGGAATATCCATCCAGCACAACGAGGCAACAACAACATGCCTGACCTCATAATACAATTAATCAAATTGCAACAAGCCATGCTAAAAACTCTATGACTATCTCTGAATGTGCAACCAAACAAAAATCCATAGCATACACAGTGGATAACCATACCATAATTACCACAATGCGACATTCCCTTTTGAAAAATTTAAAACACACAGTCAAGGTATCATTAACTCAACCTATCGTGTCGAGCTATCAATCCAACACAAGAAGACAACACCATAATTGCTCAATCAATCAAAATGCAATCAAAACCATACTGTGTAAAACACAGTCTCATCCTTGACGGTGTAATTGAATAACCATATTTATACAGTGGAAGGAACTGTGATAAACACCCTGATTGCAATGATCATTATGCCATTAAAACCATATTTACAGTAATCATTGATTCATGCTACAGGAACTCCACCCATACCAATGCATCAAGCGCGAAGCGTCATTGTACATTAATCAATTAAAAACAGTGCCAGGTTATCCATTCAATAAACACAAGAAGGAAACAACTGTGTATTTGATTTAACAACTCATTCTAATTAACCATGCTAAGCTTATCCATCCAATTATAATATCCATTGCAGTGATTAGATACCAAAACCAACACCAATGTCACACGATCAATGGGACAAGCTGGTAATCAACTATGTCGACAATACAAACCAATCCATAAAAACCAATGGTAAGCCCGACATGCCACAATGGTCTTCTTTATCAACCTTCAAACTCGAGGAGTCAAGGGTTTGCTCTGTGAACCAACCCAGGGAGGCTAGAGTCGACTCCTCTCAATGGTGAAAACCTTCGAGACCGACGGTGTACACATAGATAAAACCACAATTCACTTAGTGGGAAGGGTGATGAATATCGTGATAGGAGAGCTATGAACAGAGGAGCAGGGTTCCACTTTGGCCTTGTAATGATACTTTATCACACGCAGAGTATATCCCCCGTGGCTTCCCAGTCAACCAACTACAATGTTGAGGTGAAACTAGAGTCGAGAAGAAGCAATATAACCCACTGTATGACCATTGGAAGCATGAAGTAACCCCAATACCCAAGTGAATGATGCGCAGTGACACAAGGCATTTCAAACTCATTAAAACCCCATAAAAGCCAAGACTGGGTATAGCGATATAATGCGTGAAGGCATCATCTAGTCTAGACCAAATGAAACCCTCCACTAAACTGGAAAGGATAAAAGAGAGCCTTTTATGACTGCTAATACTCAGAACGACCCAATACACTGTAACTTTAGACATTATCACAGAGAAAGCCAACAAGAATTTATACCCGAAAAAATCACAATTTTACACAGTTGCAATACTTAAGGAAAAACACAAACCCATACATCCAAGCCAATATCTACTTCATAACCAAAGAATAGTCATGGATGGAAAAAAAAGACATACCTGTAATCAAAGCACCTTAAAATGCGATTTGGCCGAGGGGTTTCCCCTTTGCTTGAAAGTAGGAGCAGAACCACAACAACACAATTGAATAATAGTCGATTAGGGTGGCAGCTAGTGGAGGGAGTAAGGGTGACGTGCAGTAAATGCACGTCGCCTCCATCCCCAGTTCATTAATTCATTTGTACATGCCAACAAGTTATCCATTAACAAAATTAATCAAACCATGTATCAAAACCATCACCCATTAAAACTAATAGCGCAACCCATATTAAACTTATACCATAACATAATCACCACTTCATATGAACCAATCAAATCACATAACCATTAGCATCTATCACTTTACCAAATGCGCCACCCACATCCTATCCTTCCAAACTATACCATATGCATATTAACCATATAACTCAATCAAATCTCATAAGCATTAACTTGCTAGCTAGGATTTAACCATAATCATTTTAATCCTTCATGCATGTAGTGTAGTATATTTGCATAGTTAGATCCATTTTCCTTTTTCATTTGTTATATTGTTTTTGCCTTTTTCCAGTTGCTCTTTATGTATTGTTACTAACATGTTTGTTCTACAGGTGTCCCAAGAACAGATAACAATGGTATCCATGAATAGCATAGGCTGTAGTAACATAAAATTAGAGCTTAGAATAGAACATGCATTATTCATCATTTACCAGTCGCACATAGAACCAAGACATCATAAGCCCAATCCATAGCCAATAAAAACAAGATCTCATCAACAATGTAAGTAGTGACAAACAACAACAAAAACATAAAATATGAACCAGATGTGATCTCCAATCTACAAGGGGGTCCCACCTACTAGTATTATTTAGCTTTTATAATAATATACTTTAGCAACACTTTGCGATCAAAACTTCATTGTGATTTTAATCATCATCATGCGTCAACCAATAGTGTCGCCTTCCCTACATCATCAATCCCTTCATCGATGAGGTATTATGTGACATTTCTCCTCTTGATGTTTGTGATGTATTATTAGGCCAACCATACTTGTGGAAGCGACATGCTGTGTATGAGTCTCGACCTCACGTTGTTATTGATACCTTGAGAAATAAGTTGTACAGGATACCAGAGGTACCACCATCTGCCTCTATCTCTTTGGCTACTGCAAAACAATGCAGTAAGATCATTTCCAAAATCGAGAAATTTGTTTTCCTGATGATCCGCCCGCACGGAATGAAGAATATTGTGGCCATGACCTCCAGAGAGGGGTCCTCTACACGACAAAAAAAAATGGACAAGTTCATGGAGGAGTATTGGGTCATCTTCACCTCACCCGTAGAGGTGCCTCTGCATTGTCAGGTCAAGCACCCCATCGATCTGACCCCAGGTGCACCGCTGCCCAATGGATCGATCTATTGACGCTCTGTTATGGAGAATGATGAAATCAAGAGGTAGATCCACAAGCTACTGTAGAAGGGTCACATCCAACCAAGTTCATCACCCTGTGGGAGATCGATCATGTTGGTGCAGAATAAGGGTGGGACTTGGAGACTCTGTATTCACTATCGAGCACTGAACAATATCACTACCTGGAATAGGTACCCGATCCCATGGATTGATGACCTTCTGGACCAACTCAAAGGGGAAAAATATTTCAGCGAGATCGACTTGAAGTCCATTCATCACCAGGTACCAATAGAACCGTACGATGTGTGGAAGACTACCTTTAAATCCAAGGAGGGCCTTTTCGAATGGTTGGTCATGCCTTTCGGGTTGACGAATTCTCCCGCAACCTTCATGAGGCTGATGGATGACATCTTGTGACAATTCACCAACTCATTTGTAGTAGTGTACTTGGATGACATCCTGATCTTTAGCCAGACTTGGGAAGAGCACCTCCACCACATCCGACAGGTCCTCCAAACACCGCAAAAACACATGTTGTGTGTCAATTTGGAGAAGTGCACTTTTGGCATGACCCATGTTCAGTATTTGGGATACATTATTGATGAGCATGGGGTGCATATGGATCCAACCAAGATCCAAGTCATCCAAGATTGGCCAGCCCCAACCACTCTAAAAGGGATTCACAACTTTTTGGGCCTTGCTAATTTCTACCACAGGTTATGTTGGGATTTTCTCATATCACTTGGCCCTTGAGTCAAGTCACCAATGGAGGAGCGAAAAAAAGTTTATTTTGGTCGGAATCTCAAAAGAAGGTGTTCATAGAATTGAAACATCACCTCTGTTGTGCCCCATTACTCACATTACCAGACTTGCAACAACCATTTGAGATCGAGACAGATGCCTCTCACTATGCTATTGGGGAATTTCTTACACAACAGAGGCATCCAATGTCATATCACAGTGTGACATTGTCCGAAACAGTCTGAAAGTATCCCACTTATGAAAATGAAATGTATTCCATTGTGCAGGCTTGCTGACAATGGAAGCATTACATTTTGGGGAAGGAAACGATCACCCACACAGACCACCAACCCCTGCAGTTCATACAGACACAAGGGAAGTTACAGAACGATCGACATCAAAATTGGTCCACATATCTGCAACAGTTTCATTTGAACATCAAGTACAAGAAGGGAAGCACAATTAATGTTGCAGACTGCCTCAGCCGACCACCAATCGTGGCGATAACCACCATTCTCAACTCTTGTGGGCACGAGAATTCTGATTGGATGCTTCTCTACAAGAGAGATCCACAATTCGGCCACACTTACAAGACGCTCTTGGAGGGTAACCAAGTTCCATGTTTTCACCTCCAGGATGCACTACAATGTCACATGGGACACATTTGTGTTCCTTCAAGCGAGTGTGCCTAGATGATTTCATAAGCGCACTACAATTGGTTTGTTGGGAATTTTGGGGTTGAGAAAACAATGGCAGTACTTTAGAAGTATTTCTATTGGCCAAACCTTCGACAGGATGTCGGGAAGTACATCAAATCCTGCACTGCCTCTGCCATTGCCAAACCGACCATCAATAAGCACAGCCTCTATACTCCGTTGCCTACCCCTAGTCGACCTTGGGGATCCATATTCATGGATTACATGTCGGGTTGTCCTTCTACTAAGCATGGAATCGATTGTATTTTCATGGTAGTTGACAGATTCTTGAAGATGTCCATTATGGCGGCTTGTAAGAAGAATATCACAATAGAAGCCACTGCTAAACTATTCTTTGAGCGAGTGTGGGTACACTTTGGGATCCCACAGTCTATCATATCAGATCAGGACAACAGGTTCCTTAGTACATTTTGGTCCTACCTCTGGTCAATGTTGGACACCAAGCTCACCAAGTCCACAACTTTCCATCCCCAAAATGATGGCCATACAGAGGTCATCAATAGGATGATCGTACACATTTTGCATATGTACAACTCAAAGAATCCACACACATGGGATGAGAGCCTCCCCTATGTACAACATAGCTATAACCGGGCCCTTCACAGCTCAACCGGCCATGACCCCTTTTAGGTGTGCTTTGGATTCAAGCCACTATGTCCCATTGACGTAGCCATGACCTTTATCGTTACTCAAGCTGATTCGGCTCATGTCCAGTCTGAAGCTTCCAAGGTGAACAACTTCATTGAGCGCATTCAACACATTCGCCAACAGGTTCATGACATATTGGACATAGCCAATTCTAAGTAAAAGCAACGACATGATGAACATCAGGTGCAACAGAAATTCCAAGTGGGTGACAAAGTGTGGCTACATTTGTAGAAGGAGCGCCTCGCTAGACCCCACCACAAGCTTTGCCAGCTCCGATATGGGCCTTACACCATCACCAAGGTTGTAGCAGACAATGCCTTCGATCTCAGTATTCCACCATTCCTTGGTTTGCACCCAGTGTTCAATGTGGACAGTGTTCGACCCTACTTTCCACCTCTATTAGACACATCGGACATGGTAGAACAACTCACACCAACAAAGTTAAATCTAGATTGCATAGAACAAGCCACAACCGATTGGATTATGAACACACAGATCAAGAAGACCCTCCAACAGAGGATCCAACTATATCGAGTTGTCAAAGTAGGCCAACTCCTTCACCAGGGCAAGTGGCTCACGAGGGACCAAGTTCAACAGAGGTTTCCTCATCTCATGGAGGAACTCAATGCAATGGGGACCATTGCTTCCTAAGGGGGGATGAATGATCCAGGTGGATATTGGTAGCCACCCACCTATTCTACTTGGACCCCCACCATTGTTTCTTTCAGTTTTTCATTTTCCTTAATTGTAGCACAATTTGTTATTTTTGGCATTTTTTCGGGTCCTGAACTTCCGGAGCCATTTTGAGGCCCTAAACGACGTTTTTTTTGGCATCAAACATTTGACAAATAGTGAATGCATGCAAACTCGATATTCACTGTCAGATGTTGTAGTCCTTGGATAGATTTTTCTAACGATGTATCATGTGCATCAAACAGAGACAGTATGCCAAAGTTACGACCCTTGGAAATTGATGTACCAATTTACCCCAACGGGGCCCATATTATGGCGTTTCATCACCTAGGGTTAGGTTTTTGGATGTTTAGGGTTTCCATTGTTTCTCAATAATATATAGGCCTTCGAGCCTCATTGTAACACAGAGTTCAGAGGCCTATATCCACCACATCTCTTCTTAGACACAAGCTACCAGCGCCCTAGCTAGTTTATTTCCATTCTGTCTGTAAAAAAAATTCAGTTCTTTGATATTAATGAAATGAAGTGTTATTTCCACTGCATCTTTGTATTCATGGTTATTTGTGTATTCTGTTGCATTTCTACATAAATTTAGATCAGTTGTATCAGAGCGGTCTGCTCTTTCTCGATCCTTCTTTGCATATCCCCAACAAGGTCGGGGTATAAGGAGTTAGGGCTTGATCTGGTTGAACCTTTTTAAGACCAGCCTCACAAAGCCCAACAACCTCCCATGGGGGATGAAAAGAAAGATGAGGGAGCAGGAGATCCCATCAAAATATTTCTCAAGGAGGCACTTGAAAAAAAAGGAATGAAATGATGAATAACTTTGCCCAGATCCTTCAATGATGGCCCAATGACAGTGCATCTGCATCCAACAACCACTCTGGAGGAGAAACCACTTTTAAGGTACAAGTAAACTTGTACATTCCCATATTTGATGGCCAAATAGATGAAGACATTGTAGATATATGGTTGAATCTATTAGAAGGATATATCTCGGTTCATGACTTTTCCGACTGAGAGAAGATTATTTTTTCACTGCTCAAAGCCGCCCCCCATGTCAAGGACTAGTGGGAAACCTACTATGAGAAAAAGGATGAGGAGGAACCCTCTCTGTTATTGGCCATACCCACTTGGAATTATTTCTGAGACTCCATCACAGAACAATATTATACCATGGGGAGCTATGAGGACAAGTACATACAATGGACTACATTGTGGAAACAAAGGGATCAAGATGTGCATGAGATGACTAATCTATTCCATACCCTATGCACAAAGTTGGGTATCAAAGATTCAGAGACACATTTGGTGTTGAAGTATCACAGTTGTCTACATAGATACATTCATGAGGAAATGGAGTTCCTCGACATCTCTTCACTTGGTACAACATACCAGTATGTTGCCAATATTGAGCAGAAATTCAAACAAAAGAAGCAAGACTTTGGATCTGTGAATCAAAAGCAAGCAAAAGGTTCCCCCAAACCATATAACAAAGGACGAAGACAAGGCATGGTGACTCAAGACAACCTACCATAGCCGCAAGCAAAGAACAACACCACAAAGCCGAAGAAGGACACGGGAAAGTGGTGTGAGCTCCATAAGAGCTCCACTCACAACACAAGTGAGTGTCGGGCCAAACAGTCACTAGTGGCTGAGATGAGGGATTCTTAATTAGATGCATGCTCCGACATTGAATCAGAACCCAATAAGGGGAATGAAATATGGAAGAAGATTATCAATGCGGATCCCAACGCCATCATTGCCACCACGAATATCCAAAAGCAAGAACCAGAAGATCCAGAGGAGTGGGAGTGTCTCTTCCACTCTCAGATGTGGGTAAAGGGTTCCCCACTACAGTTTATTGTCGACAGTGGGAGCGAAAAGAACCTCATTTCAGTAGAGGTTGTGAAGTAGTTGGGATTGCTGACCAAAACACACCCACAGTCGTACACCATTGGGTGGCTTCACCAGGGATGGGATTTCTGCGTCAGCCAACAGTGTCGCCTTCCCTACAACATCAAGCTTTTCACCGATGAGGTATTATGTGACATTTCTCCTCTTGATGTTTGTGATGTATTATTAGGCCAACCATACTTGTGGAAGCGACATGTTGTGTATGAGTCTCAGCCTCGCGTTGTTAGTGTTACCTTGGGAAATAAGTTGTACAGGATACCAGAGGTACCACTGCCTGTCGCTATCTCTTTCTTTACTACAAAACAATGAAGTAAGATCATTTCCAAAACCAGGAAATTTGTTTTCTTGATGATCTGCCCTCAGGGAAAGAAGAAGATTGTGGCCACAACCTCTAGACAGGGCTCCTCCACACAACAACAACAAATGGACAAGGTAGTGGAGGAGTATCGGGACATCTTCAACTCACCTACAAGGGCACCTATGTACTGTCAGGTCAAGCACCCCATCGATATGACCCCAGGTGCACTGCTACCCAATGGACCGATCTATCGGTGCTCTGTTCTAGAGAATGATGAAATCAAGAGGCAGATCCAGTAGCTGCTTCAGAAAGGTTACATCCGRCCAATTTCATCGCCTTGTGGGAGCCCGATCGTGTTGGTGCAAAAGAATGATGGGAATTGGAGACTCTGTATTGACTATCGAGCATTGAATAAGATCAATCTTCAGAATAAGTACCCGATCCCACAGATTGATGACCTTCTKGACCAAATCAAAGGGTAAAAATATTTCAGTGAGATCGACTTGAAGTTCGGGTATCACCATGTACCAATCAAACCATTCGATGTGTGGAAGACTTCCTTCAATGCCAACGAGGGCCTTTTCGAATGGTTGGTCATGCCTTTTGGGTTGACGAATCATCCCACAACCTTCATGAGGCTAATGGACGACATCTTGTGGCCATTAACCAACTCATTTGTAGTAGTGTACTTGGATGACACCCTGATCTTCAACCAGACTTGGGAAGGGCACCTCCATCACATCTGACAAGTCCTCCAAACACTGCAGAAACACAAGTTGTGTGCCAATTTGGAGAAGTCCACTTTTGGCATGACCCAGGTTTAGTATCTAGGATACATTATTGATGAGCATGGGGTGCATGTGGATCCAAACAAGATCCAAGTCATCCAGGATTGGCCAACCCTGACCACTCTAACAAGGCTTCGCAACTTTCTGGGTCTTTCTAATTTCTACCACAGGTTCATGTTGGAATTCTCTCATATCACTTGGCCCTTGAGTGAATTCACCAAGCAAGGAGCGAAAGAAAAATTATTTTGGTTTGAATCTCAACAGAAGGCATTCATAGAATTGAAACATCGCCTATGTTGTGCCCCAGTGCTCACATTACCCGACTTGCAACAACCATTTGAGATCGATACAGATGCCTCTGACTATGCTATTGGGGTAGTTCTTAGTCAACAGAGGCATCCAATGGCATATCACAGTGTAACACTTCCCGACACAGTCTGAAAGTATCCCACTTATGAAAAAGAAACGTATTCCATTATGCAGGCTTGCTGAAAATGGAAGCATTACATTTTGGGGAAGGAAACGATCATCCACATAGACCACCAACCCCTGCAGTTCATACAGACACAAGGGAAGTTGTAGAACAATCGCCATCAGAAGTGGTCCACATATATGTAACAGTTTTAGTTGAACATCAAGTACAAGAAAGGAAGCACAAATAATGTTGCATACTGCCTCATCCAACCACCGATCATGGAGATAACCACCATGCTCAACTCTTGTGGGCACGATACCTCTGATTGGCTGCTTCTCTACAAGAGCGATCCACAATTCGACCACACATACAAGACGCTCTTGGAGGGTAACCGAGTTCCAAGTTTTCACCTCCAAGATGCACTACTATGTCACCTGGGACACCTTTGTGTTCCTTCAAGCGAGCATGCCAAGATGATTTTTGAAGCGCACTACAGTCGATTCATTGGGCATTTCGGGGTCGAGAAAATAGTGGCAGTACTGCAAAATTATTTCTATTGGCCAAACCTTCGACAGGATGTCGGGAAGTACATCAGATCATGCACTACCTACGCCATTGTCAAACCAAACATCAAGAAGAAAGGCCTCTATACTCTGTTGCCTACCCCTAGTCGAACTTGGGAATCCATCTCCATGGATTACATGTCAGGCCTTCCTTCTACTGAGAATGGAAGCATCTATGTTTTTTTGGTCGTCGACAGATTATCGAACATGGCCATTATGGTAGCCTGCAAGAAGAATATCACAACATAAGCCACTACTAAAATCTTCTTTGAACGAGTGTGGGTACACTTTGGGATCCCACAGTCTATCATCTCAGATTGGGACAACAGGTTCCTCAGTACATTTTGGTCTAGCCTCCGGTCAATGTTGGACACCAATATCACCAAGTCCACAACTTTCCATCCCCAAATTGATGGCCAAACAGAGGTCGTCAACAGGATGATTGTACACATTTTACGCATGTACAACTCAAAGCATCCACACACATGGGATGAGAGCCTTCCCTATGTACAAAATAGCTATAACCAGGCCCTCCACAACTCAACTCACCACAACCCCTTTCAGGTGGGCTTGGGATTCCATCCACGATGTCCCATTGACGTAGCCATGCCATTTTCCACTACTCAGGCTAATTTGACTCATGTCCAATCTGAAGCTTCCAAGATGAACAACTTCATTGAGTGCATTTTCCAACAAGTTCATGACATATTGGACAGAGCCAATGCTAAGTACAAGAAGCAACATGATCAACATCAGGTGCAACCCAACTTCCAGCTGGGTGACAAAGTGTGGCTACATTTGCAGAAGGAGTGCCTCGCTGGACCCCACCACAAGCTTCACCCGCTCTGATATGGGCCATACACCATCACCAAGGCTATAGAGGAAAATGCCTTCGAGCTCAGTATTCCACCATTCCTTCGTTTGCACTCAATGTTCAATGTGGACCGCCTTCGGCCCTACTTTCCACCTCTACTGGACACATCCGACATGGCAGAACAACTCACACCAACAGAATTAAATCCAGACTGCATGGAACAAGCCACAACTAATCAGATTATGGACACAAATATCAAGAACACCCACCAACAGAGGATCCAACTATATCGAGTTGTCAAAGCAGGCCAACTCCTTCACCAAGGCAAGTGGCTCACCAGGGACCAAGTTCAGCAGAAGTTTCCTCATCTAATGGAGGAACTCAATGCAATGGGGAATGTTTCTTCCTAAGGGGGGAGGAATGATTCAGGTGGATTATGGTGACCACTCTCCTATTCCACTTGGACCCCTACCATTGTTTCTTTAAGTTTTTTAGTTTTCTTAATTGTAGCACAATTTACTATGTTTGGCAGTTTTTCGAGTCCTGAACTTCCTGAGCCGTTTTGAGGCCCTAAACGACATTTTTTGGTCATCAAACGTCTGACGTATATGAGTCCATTATGGACTTAATATTCATTGTCATTAGTTGTAGTCCTCAGATAGATCTTTCTAGCGATGTAACATGTGGGCCAAATGGAGATAGTATGCCAAAGTTACGACCCCGGGAAATTGATGTACTAATTTATGTCGACAGGGCCTATATTCTGGCGCTTCTTCTCCTAGGGTTAGGTTTTTGAATGTTTAGGGTTTCCATTGTTTCTCAATAATATATAGGCCTTCGAGCCTCATTGTAACACAAATTTCAGAGGCCTGTAACCACCACATCTCTTCTCATAGATAAGCTACCAATGCCCTGGCTAGTTTATTTCCATTTTGTCTGTAAACAAATTTCAGTTCTTTGATATTAATGAAATGAAGTGTTATTTCCGGTACATCTTTGTATTCATGGTTATTTGTGTATTCTATTGCGTTTCTACATAAATTCAGATCAGTTTGGGAGTGGAATCCTGATAAATTTACCTCTTGGGCATACCTCTGGTAAAGCTCAAGGGGAGATCCTCATTGGGCCTCAGCAGCTCGCAAGCTACATGCCAATTCCAACAACCCTCGAACTATTGGGGGAACAGAGGTTGGTTGTCGACTCTTCATTGGCAACCAATCAATAAGATAAGTAGAGGGAGTGACAGACCTTGACGTACTTTGGTTAAGTCTATACAGTGGTTCATAATGTCTCGAATTGGTGCCCGAGGAAGTAGTTGGAAATGGAAGTAGCAGGAGGCTTCCTCCTCTAATGGTTTGACCAATTGGACCAGGGCTGCTAGGGAAGGCTGGATGGAAGGGTCTCATTTCAAATACTTGTGCTTGGAGGAGGAATCAAAGATATAGCATATATGATTAAAATATTGTTCAAAAGGTTAAGGATTGGGTTGGGGACCCTAAGTACACTAGGACCAGAGAAACAAAGTACTTCTGGATGGTGAAAACCTATTGCATTGTTAAATTGTTGGTTGTTCAAGGTGGGGAGAAATATAGAAAATAAAATGACGCCACCCTCTAGGATGTCAAGATTATTGAAGGAAAATTCGACCTTTTATTCCACTCCCAGTTCAACATAAAATTTAGAGTGAGATTTGAGGAGCAGAACCATGAGAAGGCCATGAACAATCCTAGAGACCTGAGTCACCCTGGATCGTATGACTTCCCCATCCATATGGATGACGAAGAAGATGAAAACGAAGCAACAAAGGATGGTGAGAAGCTAGGAAATCATCTCAAGACCCCTAGAAACTCTGAGGTTTGATATGAATACACTTTCTACTTTGTCCTTTTTTATGGGAAACCATATCTTAGGAAGAATGCAGCCTGCTCAGGCTCTAGCTCATAGGATACTAAGGGTTATAAGCATCTTATGCCTTAGTTTATTAGTCAATTCTGGTCCTTTCTGAGTCTATTCTAAACTTGGTTTCATTGGTTAGACACTCTGAGTCAAAGTCTATGTGGCTCATGGACATATGATGATGATCTTTGAGAGATCTCGTTTCCTTTTTCACATACCATCACTACTTTATTTGTATTTTACTATTTATATATATTTAAGAATATAAAAACTTTGTTTTAACTTAAAAAAAAACAAAAAAAAAACATTATATAAATTAAATATATTATTTTAATTTAATTATTAAAATTTTAAACAATATTCATTAAACTATATCATTTAATTTAATTAAAAATATTAAAACTAATTTAATTAAATATATAATTTTTAAAATCAAATTTTAACATAATGAAAATTGTTTCTTTTCATTTCTAACTTTACATTTTAGTTCACTAAAAATACTTGCCTATACTTATTTGCGTGGCACTATGAGAGAATTCAATCCACCCACCCTTTCTAATAATGTTTTATAAATTCATAATGATTTCTCTCCAAAATAAAAAATTTATTCTATTAATTTGATTTTTTATTTTATATATATATATATATATATATATATATATATATATATATATATTATATTGGACACACAAAATTTTATATATTTTTATTAACGAAGTAACATATATTTATATAAGTTTTTTTTAACAACATAACAAGCTCATGAAAGAATTTCTCAACCCCATATACATAAATAAAATTTAATAGTTGGAGAAGATCTTCCACAACCAACCAGATCTAACAAACTCAAATCAATGTCAAAAACCAATAATTTTAACACCCTCCCTTAATGCTTACTTCACAAATAACAATATTAAAATCACATAAAAATATTTTTGAACTTTGAAATTTGTATTGTCCAATCTTCATCAATATTTCTACACACTCTGAAATCTCATAGACTATTACCCTTTTTCTCAACCATCACTTATTGCTACCACTTGATCCAATTAAGATACAATTTCTTACATGGTTTTGTCCAAAAGTCTAGATATTGAATGTATCGAGGAGTCAATCATACAATTTGACCTATAACAAAAAGATACAATGATAAAAAAATTGAATGTATCGAGGAGTCAATCATACAATTTGACCTATAACAAAAAGATACAATGATAAAAAATTGTACACAACCAGTGGCCATTGCTCCTTCCAACAACCACAATCTGTAAAAAAAACTATAAACATAATCTCAAATCAATGACATGTTCTTGTGACACAAAAGTACATCAAAAACCACCAAATTAAATTATAATAGTGTGCTCTAAAATTAATTCTTCATTAAAAAAAAACTCACTCACAAGTGCACAAAATCTTCAAATGTTTCACAAAATAAATCCTCCATAGACTACCAATTTTAATAGAAATCCTCTCAACAAAATGAAACCAATATAATTTCCTTCTATTTCCGGGAAAGAATTGTTGAATATGCTAACAAATTTCCCAGGTTTAGTAGATATGAGCAGATTTAGTGGAGCCTATTTTGTAGTAGTTTGTTCAACCAAATCTGCCAATTTGATACGAATGCACAAGATTAGAATTAGTTATGTAACTAATCTAATTATGTTCATTATTGATGTAAGCCCGTAGAGACATAAAGGGGAATTGGGGAAATGGTGTAATGAGGGTGTCTGAGAGGAGTGAGAGCCTGCTGTAATCTTCATTAGCTGAATAATAAGACAACCGATACCTATGCTTGGTGGATGTAGCCCAATGTTTGGGTGAACCACATAAAATGTTCTGTTTCTTGTCTGCATTCTTATTGATTGTCTTATGTTAATTTTTGTTTCCGCATTGACAAATTATAACAAGTGGTATCAGAGCCGAGGAGGCCGCAGACTAGAAGAAGTTGCTCGCTGAAAGAGGGCGCGTTGAAATCGCTGTGTTGGAGGGTTGCCTTGTGTTGGAAGAGGCTCCCACAGAAGGGAGCGCTGTGTTTTGCATCAGCGCTGAGGTTCTTCACGTAGGGAGTGCTGGTCATTAGTATCCTTACGATTTCTCTTCGGCGAAAGCATCAGCGCTGGTTGTGTTAGATAAGGAGAGCGCCGAGTTAACAAAAAAGCGCCCCCCACTACTCGCAGGATTCACGTGGATGATCAAGTAAGCACGGATTACGTTTTTTTAGAAGGATGTCATCCGCATATTTTTTTTAAAAAGGTTCAAGGACTTTGTGAGGTGGAAGTTTATAATTAAATATGATATGTAAAGGTGGAGGAGTGTTGGTTTTTTTTAATTAAAAAGTTTCAAGTCACGTGGGTGATTATGTTAAAGGTTTATTATATTTGGTTTTAAATATAATATGAAAAAGGGTGGAGGAATAAGGTGGGGTGAATTTTATTTATTTATTTATTAGGGTGGAGGAATAAGGTGGGGTGAATTTTATTTATTTTTTTATTAAAAGGTGAATTTATTTTAGTAAAAGGTGAATTTATTTTAGTAAAAGGTGGTGTTAAAAAGGTTTTGTATTAAATCTTTTATTAAATTTTGTGGAATTTAAACTATTATTCTTTTCACATATTTTTTGAAAAGGCCTTGGTTATTACAAGAAGTGGTGTTTGTTTTGTATGTTTCTTCTAATGAAAAAGATGTAAAGTGTCAAATTCGAAATTGAAAAGTTTAATGGCAAGAGCAATTTCGAGATCTAGAAGGTTAAGATGCACAATCTGCTTGTGCAACAAGGCGTGGTGAAGGCATTTTTGAGAAAAATGAAACAACCCGCATCCATGACAGACGATGACTGGGATGAGATGGATGCGAGAGAACTGAGTGTCATATGCCTGTGTTTGGCCAACGATGTACTGTTGAATATTGTTACAGAGAAGATAGCAACCGGTTTGTGGTCAAAGATGGAAATTCTGTACATGACGAAATCCTTGACAAACATGATCTTCCTGAAAAGGCAATTGTACAGTTTGCGCATGAAGGAAGGTACGAAAATAGCCGATCATCTAAATACTTTCAATACTCTTCTAGTCCAGTTAGATAGCATGGGAGTGGAATTTGAATCCGAAGACAAGGCAATTACTTTATTATGTTCTTTGCTCACATCATGGGATCATTTTGTTACTTCTATTAGCTTCAGTTCAACATAAAGTATTGAATTTGATGATGTTGTTGGAGCTTTACTGTCTGAGGAAACAAGGAAGAAATCCAATCTAGAAACCTCTACATCTGAGGCATTGATGATCAGAGGCAAACCAAAAGAAAGAGGACAGGGTCAAAGGGATTTCTCTCGGTCAAAGTCAAAGGGCAAAAAGAGCAAGCTCAAGTGCTAGTTTTGTGGCAAATTTGGACACTTGAAGAAAGACTGTTGGAAGCGACATCAAGCCTCCAAAGAAGACCCCCAAAAAGAGACGAAGGAAGCAAATGAAACCGAAACAGGTTCAGCAATAGGTTCAGGTATAGTTGATGAAGTTTTATTAATTAGTATTGGTTCATGTCATGATCAACAATGGCTATTAGATTCTGGTGCTTCAAACCACATGTGTCTTCATAGACACTGGTTTTGTGATGTCCCGACCCCAAGATTAGGCCAGCAGGGAGTGACTTAGTAGTCTATATGTTCCCGTAGACTATAGTCAGGCACAAACAGGGAACCAGATGGAGAAATAAGGAGGAATTAAGGCTAAACAATAAATTAAGCCTAAATACTTAGGAAAAGTCGTTTAAGCCTAAGTCAACGGAGAATTAGAACGAAAATGTGATAAGGGGGGCAACTTAATTGACAAATAATTCACTTAGGAGGAAAGGCGCCTAGGTTAAGTGATGTCAATGAAGAATTAGGTCGAGAAAGATATAAAGAGAGGAATTTGACCTAATTCCTCATTATTGATGATTATGATTTGATGTTGAGACTTCCGAGAGGAGGAGGAGAGCCGACCTTATTGTTTTGTGGATTTCTGGAGGAAACCACCACCCTTGATCAGTTTCGGTGTTGAGAGACACACCCTAGCCCATCGGAGATACCATCCAAGTATTTCATCGTGCATTTCAGGAGTATTCAGTGTGGAGGGCGCAACTTAGCCAAGGAGGGCACAAGCTAATTGGGAGATTCAGAGACCTGCAGTAGACCGTGGTCCCGATTGCAGATTCATTTCGACCCAGTAGAGATCTAGCCAGAGCGCTTCCATTGAGCCATTCATCATCATATTCCGACGGTGGAATCTTGCAGAGAGACCCATACAGCTGTTTAGGGCGCAGTCATTCCGGACAGACGTTTGGCCTTGCATGCAGGGGTTTCCTATCAGATCCGGCCAAACCCTTCCAACCCATTTCATTATTGGATGAGATGATCGTTTTGAGCTACATAGCAGCAGATTCCGACGATGGAATCCATTGGGGCGCATCCAGTGCCCAAGGAGGGGCGCAAACCCCCCAGGGGTTCAGATCTAGTGCCGTAGAGGTCCGTTCTGAGTTCCGTCAGACATTATTTCCAGTGCAGAGGCCAGGGCGCATTGATTGGAGTAGTT
>ML777513.1:619976-633037 GCA_009831015.1 Picea engelmannii
TAGCTCCCCTCTTTTTCCTCCAATGGTCAACTTTGAAAGGGGATGTGTATAATATTATATTATGTGTAAAAATCTTATAATGCTGAGGCCATTGCTCTGATGGATTCAAACTCCATTCAAGTGCTTCCTTTCTTTTACTCTGATGACCCAAATCTGAAAGGGTCTTAATATGAATAATTAATATGATAATGTTTAAAACTCCATTAGTTGTCGCAGTCCAAACAATTTCTCCTTTCTCTGTAATCTAAAAAAGGATTTATATAAATATTTACACGTTGAGAAGGATAACATATAGTATATTTTCCAAGCCTTTAATAAATAAGGAAATATATTTATCATATTTTTTCCAAGAGTGCAGCGTGGCTTGTGGATGGTGTAAGTATTGAAGCTATGAAAATTGGAACGGTTCATTTCTTTGCATAGAAGAGGGGTGAAATTCCAGGCTTCCCATTTCTCACACATAGGGATGGAAATCACAGTTTTTAATATATTTCTTTCTCAACTCATTACTCCAATTATTAAAATGTTTAGCTGGTAAATTTGGAATTTACCAAAGTTTACAGTCTTTACCATTCATTTAAATTTTCCCAGAAAACATATAAATGTATAAATACATATATAAAATTCGATCATTTTTTGTTTGTTTAAATTATTTTCCATAATCCTGGATGGGGTTCCACGTAGAAGAAGGAGGCCACGCAACGCTCCCATGAACTCAGCCATAAATATTGCTAGCCATTGTCCCTCACCTCAATCTTGAATGGAGGGCGAACTTAATAACTTGCACAGGAAGGGAGGACAACTCCCTCGCGTCAGTTTGATGGTGGTCTTGTGGATTAATAGTAGGAGGTGGGTGATGAGTCTGGGTGGATGTACAATAGTCATGTCTTCCCCTTGGATATCTAACTCACTCATCCCTGGCTTGCTCTACTTCGCCTCCGAGCTCTGTCACCTTTCCTGATTAGGGAATTGGGTTATTCCATAGTCGTTTCTCCCGGATTTAATTCAGTGGATTCTTCGCCCCCCTGGCTTACCCATGCTGAGAGAGAGAGGAAAGCCTAGGCGAGGACCTACCTGGTAAAGTTATGCTTCCAGGCAGAGATGCCTACAGAATCTGGAACACGCCCTATCCATTGCTAGGACTCAGTGCACCACGACGCCACATACTCCCCCAATGGCCTACGTCGAGGAAGAATATCCACAGGAACCTATCGAGGTTCCATCAGAATCCCTCCTCTACACGGTCCTGAAAGATTACTTGCGCCCCCCCCACCAGCAAAGTCGATACATGTACTAAGGATTCCATGGAAGGCACCACATGCGTAGCTCAAGAGGAATTCCCAGAGGAACTCCTCCACACGGCCCCAGGTGCTTTCATTCAGGGAAGCACTAATGAAGCGGATGTAGGAGCTATCGCAGACAACGATGGAGTCATCTTCACTATGCAAGAGAATTTTCCCATATCGGTGCCTCCACCGCTGAATGAAATTCCTAAATGTGACCCAACTCCCCCGAGCCTCTTAAGCCCAGAGCCGCTAGAGCTCATTTTCGACCTCAAAAGATACATGGAAAACCAGCTTCATCGGGACACCCTCATCAACAATCGGATTGATATGATTTTTTACGCATTCTCGAATGCACCAGCCAAACAGGCGTGCTCGACCTGTGCGCAACCCTTCGTGCTACATCCCAATGATGACACTCTTCATGGAGCTTCGGATGACACACCCGATGGTGTGAAAAACTCGGCCAATGTTTAGATTCGCGTAGTCATCTGATCTCCACAAGCACAGTGATGGTACTTCCTTCTTGTTATCATTCACTGGTACTCTGTTAATTTCCTATTTAGTTTTCTTTTTCAGAAGTTGTTAGTTTGTTCTATCTTGCAAAGAGATCTCTGTCAGTATTATCCTTCGCTAGTTTCTCTGGTTTCCAATTTGTAGGGCATGTGGCAGATGCCTTTTTTGGCCGAAAGTATAATAGGTGGCCACTTGTTCTGGTTTCCACTAGTTTGGTGGAACAACTGGCAAGCCAGTGATATGTATCAATTTTGTATAGTGACAACACAGTAATAGGATTTACCCTTTCTATTTACAAAAAAAAAAAATATTTTCCATAATATTGCATTTTCTTGGGAAATAATTGGGAAATTGGGAATTAATTACAATGCATCAAATTCCCTATTTCTCTTTTTATTTCAAATTAGGAACTTGAATTTTATTCCTCCTTCTTTTCTCATTATTTATTTTAAAAATACTTCGACTTTCTTGAACACTCATCTTATTTTCTTAAGGCCAAACAGGGGTCTAGACTTCCTCTAATTATGAAGTTTCCAGACCAACAAGGTGACCAAGGAAAGATGACCAATATTAATTCTGTGGATCAAGAGATCAAGTGATATTTCTCTTCAATTTTGTGGATCAAAAGATCAACGAGGAAACAATTTTACTAAACCACTTGGAAAATTTGTTTTTGAATTTCAAAGACATCATTTGAGCGTTGTAAGTGATGTTGTATGTTACAATTGAGATTAAGGGGAAGTGTTAGAGTAATATCCCTGTTCCCTTGTCCGCCAGCTTACTGTTTAGACTCCAGTTAGTCGTAGTTAGATATTGAGTTCAATTTGATTTTACTGCAAAGTAGTTCAATGATTCGTTGGATCCATTTGTACTTTGTGTATTCTATTTGATAGATAGAAGGGTACTAAAACCCCGGGAGTTATCCAACGTTTATGTTCTTGTTTTGTTTGTGTTCTGCCTCTCTGAATTTATCAGTATCAACACTTATCTGCTGACGACAATTCCCAAGGAAGAAGATTTTTTTGCCCAAAATGAGAAGGAAGGGAATATTGTTGAAGTTAAAGTTGTCCAGTGTAGTGATCCAGATCCCACGTTGGTGACCCATTCCCATCACAAAAATGATGTGGATTACCATCGAACCTTGACCAATTACCACGTGGGATTGATCGAACCAATTTCCAATGCATAGGAAAAATTTCCTGGCTTGGATGCAAAATCGGGATATAAAAATTATCTACACGTAAGAAGCCCACACTTGTTCCTCACACAAAAGTGTAGAAACTCATGACCTGTAAAGAAGCACCATATAGTTGAAGAAGAGTATTGTGGTCGATAGATGGTCAAAAAGAGCTCTCTGTGCACAGGTCGAGAATGGATCAAAATCGAAGAACCAAAATCAGCTCAGCATCCCAACCACAGTTTTGTCTTTATGACGTTGAAAGATAATGCACTATGGAATGGCTCGAGTACAGGGGTTCATGTTTTGTTTTAATACAAAATCTTGGGCCCGAAATAAATGTGTAGGCTACCGCCCTAAAGAGACGCAACCCAAATCGAAGATAGTCCAATGTTGAAGCACCCGTAAATGATTTTTGTCACGCAGTGACTGAAGTCGACCAACAAGCATTTGCTATGGACCCCATTGGTCAAAATTACACATCTTGTATATTGCCAGTGAATCGGTACATCAGTGCAGATGAAAGTGATTTTCCCTAAAGTGTTGGACACGTTGAGAAAGTGATGGATAATCTGGTCATTAAGATTACAAACGTTAAAGTCTAGGGAACATTAAGTTTGCAAAGGGACATAGGAAGTTCTCATTTTTCTCTTTGTGATTCAGACGTCCTTACAAGTATCTCAATACAGGTTCACATTGAGATTTCAATTACATAATTGTGTCCTCGAAACTGGAGCCATACTATGTCAAATTAATACTAGATAAAGACCATTTTTTTGTGTTTTCCAAGACATTACAAATTGAAGGATCGGGCTATGATGAAGAGTCACTTGCATCTGTCTTTAGTGCCATAGGAAGAATGACAAATATTCTTGTAGAGTTTGGAATTAAAAACATGGAATTCACTTACACCCTGTGGAACTAGGAAAAGAACGTAGACCTCACCATTCCTCTGCCAAAGTTTCATCCTTTCAAGATTATTGAAGGACAATGAGGCCACCCTCTAGGCCGTCAATATTATTGAAGGAAAATTCGACCTTTTCTGTCTCTCCCAATTCGACATAAAATTCAGAGTGAGATAATTCAGAGTGATATCTGAGGAGTAGAACCATGAGAAGGCCATGAACAACCCTAGAGACCTGAGTTGATCGCGTGAATTCCCCATCCATATTGGCAATGAAGAATATGCAAAAGAAGCAACAAAGGATCGTGAGAAGTTGGGACATCGTCTCGAGACCCTTAAAAACTCTTAGGTTCGATATGAATACACTTTCTACTCTGGATTTTTTTTATGGGAAACCTTAGCTTAGGAAGAATGCAACCTGCTCAGGCTCTAGCTCATAGGATACTAAGGGTTATAAGCATCTTAAGCCTCAGTTTATTAGTCAATTCTGGTCATTTCCGAGTCTGTTCTAAACTTGGTTTCATTGGTTAGACACTCTTAGTCAAAGTCTATGTGACTCCAAGACATATGATGAGACCATCACTACTTGATTTGTATTTTATTATTTATATTTAAGAATATCAAGACTTTGTTTTAACTTTTAAAAAAATATAAAAAAACATTATATAAATTAAATACATTATTTTAATTTAATTATTAAAATTTTAAATAATATTCATTAAACTATATCATTCAATTTAATTAAAAAGATTAAAAATAATTTAATTAAATATGTAATTTTTTAAATCCAATTTTAACATAATAATCTTACATATTTATAAAAAATATTTATAAAAAAATGATTTCTTTTCATTTCTAACTTCACATTTTAATTCACTAAAAATAACTGCCTATAATTATTTACTTGGTACTATGAGAAAATTGAACACATATTCTTCCACCCACCCTTTCCAACAATGTTTCATAAATTCATAATGATTTCTCTTCAAAATAAAAATTTTATTCTATTAATTTGATTTTTGATTTTATTTTTTTAATAAATTATTATTATTATATATATAATTTAATAAATTATATTGGACACACAAAATTTTATATTTTTTTATTAATCAAGCAACACATATTTATACAAGAAGTTTTTCTCAACAGCATAACAAGATCATGAGGGAATCTTTCAACCACACACATAAATAAAATCTAATAGTTGGAGAAGATCTTCCACAACCATCCAGATCTAACAAACTCAAACTAATGTCTAAAAAGTAATAATTAAAACACCCTCCCTTAATGCTTACATCACAAATAACAATATTAAAATCACATAAACATATTTTTGAACTTTGAGATTTGTATATTCTTATCTTCATCAATATTTGTACCTACTCTGAAATATCATAGACTATGCTTTTTCTCAACCATCAACTTCCAGCTACCACTTGATCCATTTAAGATAAAATTTCTTACATAGTTCTATCTAGGATTCATTAGTTATCTAGGAAAATAATCTAGATATTGAATGTATCCAGGAGTCAATCAAACAATTTGACCTATAATACAAACACACAATGATCACAAATTGTACACATAACCAATGACCATTGATCCCTCCAAGAACAACAATATGTATGTAAACATTATCTCAAATAAGTGAAATGTTCTTGTAACACCAAAGTACATAAAAAACCACCAAATTAAATTATATTACTATGTTCCAAAATTAATTCTTTATCAAAAAGAACTCACTCACAAGTGCACAAACTCTTCAAATGTTTCACAAAATAAATTCTCCATAGACTACCAATTTTAATAGAAATCCTCTCAACAAAATGAAACCAATATAATTTCCTTCCCTTTCCTTGAAATAATGCATTCATCCATACAGATATATGTGGAAACCAAACAGATCATCGTTTCGTGTAGGATCTATCGTCGGATCTGTCGATACAAAAGTATTACCGCTATTTAGGTTTTTGAGAATTACATACCCATAAAATGGAGCAAGACTGTATAACAGTAGCAACCACAATAATAGTCGCAACTACCAAAGCTATAACCTTCAATATCTTTGTCAAATACTGCTCATAAATTCCAAAGAAGAGTTTTGACAATTCAATTTCATAACCAGCTATGCAAAAGAGTCCTTTGAAGTGACAAATCATGATACTTTGATATTCTCAACGCATTTGAGATCTCGTAGTGATTATGTGGCCGAAGAACAGTCTTCCACTTAATCCAGCAACACGAGCTTGATCACACTTCCTCTGCGCATACTTTATAAACAAGCAACAATAAGAAAATCTTCACACAATCACAAACAATCCACTCTCATTTATTTTTCTTTCATATTCCTGACCTTTCTGTGAGGTTTTTTCTTTTGATATTTCGGGACCTTCCGAGTTTTTTCTTATCATAATCTTGGACTTTTCCACGAGGAAGTTAAGTCCATAACAACCATCTCTGATACCAATTTAGAAAACAATATTGCACACACAAAACTCTATTTAACATATTTATATAAGAAGTTTTCCCTCAACATCATAATAATTAATTAAAGCAAGCAAATATTTATACAAGAAGTCTTCACTCAACATCATAACAAATTTATAGGAGAATCTCTCAACCACATATACATAAATAAAATTTGATAGTTAAAAAAGATCTTCCGCAACCAACCAATAAACCCAAAACAAACTCTAAAATTAACATGAATTCTAACTCTTTTTCTACATATAATTTTGATTTTATTTTCTCAATACATTATTTTATATATAAGAAGTTTTGATACCAATTTAGAAAACAATATTGCACACACAAAACTCTATTTAACATATTTATATAAGAAGTTTTCCCTCAACATCATAATAATTAATTAAAGCAAGCAAATATTTATACATAAATATATATACATAACAAATTTATAGGAGAATCTCTCAACCACATATACATAAATAAAATTTGATAGTTAAAAAAAATCTCCAGCAACCAACCAATAAACCCAAACCAATCTCTAAAATTAACATGAATTCTAACTCTTTTTCTACATATAATTTTGATTTTATTTTCTCAATACATTATTATTATATAATAACATATAATATAATATAATATAATATATAATAACATATAATATATGAAGAATTGTTATTTTCTCAATTAAATTGTATTATATATATATATATATATATATATATATATATATAATTTAATTGAGAAAATAACAATTCTTCATATATTATATGTTATTATATATTATATAACATAACATAACATGTATTATATGTTATATAACAACTTTTTAATTATTTATATTAATTAAAAAATAATATTTGTTTTTTTATGAAAGCATTAATTAATATATTAAATTATTATTATAGTATATATTTACTTATAAATATAAATAACTATTAAATTTAATAAAATTATTTAAATTAATCAAATAATTAATACATTCATATATGAATAAATACTTGCACCTTTATTTTTATTCTTCTTTAATTTTTTCTTCTCTCAATTTTTATTGTTTCAAACATTAACATTGTACTACATATTCCTAGAGTTTGAGGTTAAATTATGTTTTTTATTTTTTTTCTTATTATCAAAAAATTATCTTCGAATTTAAATTATGGTTTTTTTTTTTCAAAAATTTATCTTAAAATGGTAAAAATGTGAACATGATTTGAAAAGAAAATATAATAATTACTTAAGAACTATGACAAAAATGTGAACCATCTTTTAAAAAAAATACTTAATAATAAATTAAATATGTAGAAAATCAAATTAAAAAAAAATCAAATTGAAAGTTCATTTCTATAATTAACAATATTTTTCCACAATATTTATTGTTAAAAACTAATTTATGTAGTCAATATAAAATATTTTTTAATTATAAACTTTTTGGATTTCCATTTATCAATTAACAAAATAAACTAATTATTATTATTATATATATATAATAGATTGTAATATGATGATGATGATTAACTTCCACTAAGACCTAATTGGTCTATCAGACCTTAAGAGGGTAAGTGATTACTTGTGATTCTTTAGAATTTTGTTTCTGTGCTGAAAAGCATTAAGAGAAGTTTTCCAAGATCACCATACTTTTGTTGAGTTAAGAGGTTAGGAAGGTTGGTAGTGTGATGAATATTTTGAAAATGAGATCTAATATGAGTATAGGCTGGACAATCTAAGAGAAAGTTATTTTCATCTTCAACATTCTTAGTGTCACAAAGGTGACACACTCTTTCATCCCATGGCGTTTTAGGAATTGACCAACCCCCAGTTTCACTATGGAGCTCGTGAGAATTTGTTCTTATCTTAGCAATGCTTATTTTTTTCTTTACACTTGACAAAACAAATAGATTATTTTGATCTTCTAGATTAGGGTTGATTACATCTTTGTAATACCTTAATTTTCTTTTTTCCTCTAACTCTTTATCACACCACATGTTTTCCTTAAATTTTGATTTGACATTTTTTTTAATAGTATCTTTATTCTGCAAAATGGTTTCTTCCATGATTCCCCAATAGTTTAGCCAAGACCGAGCGTCTTTATGCCATCCTTGCTTGAGTCAATAGTGGTTATGACTTGATTTGGAAGCAATTTTAGGTAGCCTTTTGTCTTCCATGTTGTTTAACTTGTTCTTATACATTAGGTATCTAGTCATAGCCATGCTCTCAATGGGGGAGAGGATTGTTTATAAGAGGAGGATGGGATAGGGTGTATTTCCTTCAATTTTGAGATTATAGGTTATAAAATTCTTTTGTATTTGCTCTATCTTTTTCCAGGATTCACGAGAGATACTACAGCCCAAGACTTCA
Source organism: Picea engelmannii (assembly GCA_009831015.1). Taxonomy (NCBI): domain Eukaryota; kingdom Viridiplantae; phylum Streptophyta; class Pinopsida; order Pinales; family Pinaceae; genus Picea; species Picea engelmannii. The sequence continues at coordinate 628,678 of ML777513.1, forward strand.
CATCCATAAAGAATAACAGGTGTAACTAGAGTCTCAAAGAGGAGTTTATTCTTATCCCAACTCCAAAGTTTAGCTGATTTACAATTGTTTTCAAGCCCATAATAAGCTTTCCATCCCCCAATAATCCTTTTCTCAATGCTATAATTCCAATTAAGCTTGTGGTGAATATCAATTCCAAGATATTTGTATGAAGTCACTTCCTCCAAGTTGTTGTTGTCATATATCAAGGTATCATAAGGGATCTTATTGGATTTAATAATCATGACCTTAGTCTTATCAGTATTAACAGTCATACCCATATTGGAGCAAAAATCCTTGAGGATTGTTAGTTGGTTTTCAAGATCATGGGAAATCCTTGCCATAAGAACGATATCATCGACCTAAATAAGAAGATTAATGACTATACCAATGAGAGTAGGGCCGACACAACCTGCTTTCTCCAAGCATTCTTCTAATTTATCAATGTATATGCCAAAAAAGGGTAGGGGACAAGGGACAACCTTGTTTGACTCCGATATTGCAGTTAATCTCTTTTGACCAGCCCTCAGTGTTTTTACACTTAACAATAACGTTCTCATACATCCTTATTGTAGAATCCCTCAACTCGAGAGGAACTTTTATCTCTTCCAACCTATTCCAAAGGTTTTTCCTAGGAACCATGTCAAAAGTTTTTCTAAAGTCAACAAAACAACAAAAAAGATTGGTTTTAGTATTGCAGAACTCCTCTGCAATGGTCCTAAAGGTAACAAGATGGTCCATAGTTGAATGATATCTCCTAAACCCGGCCTGGCCTTTAGCTCTTTTACCGTGACTTTCTAGCCAAATGCTAATTTTCTTTTCCAAAATAATTCCATAAAGCTTGGCTAAAATCGGGCTAATCATAATGGTCCTATAATTAGAGGGAATGTGTTTATCCCCATTTTTAAAAATAGGAACAATGAGGCTTTGCATCCAGGGTTTAGGGAAGCCCTGCTTGACTGCTAAATTGAAGATCTTGTGTATGTGAGGGATAAGGATTGGCACTCCGATTTTAAAAATTTCAGCTTGGTAGCCTTCAATGTCCTTAGCTTTCCCATTTGCAAGTTGCTTAACCCCAAACTCTATGTCATCTAAAGAAAAAAATTCTTCCTTTGTAGGGACAATAGGAATGGTGTCCATGGAATTAGGGAACTCGTAAAGACTTTTAAGGTAGGAATTCCAGTTTGTTAAGGGAATCCTATTATTTTCTTTAGTATTTCGTTTTAGAATTTGGCTCTAGAACTTCTTAGGATCCAACTTGTATAGTTGTGAAAGTTGCTCTTGCCTTTTATTGATACAGTATCTTTTTTTCCTTTTAATTAGGGCTTTGTACGTATTGATCTTATCGAGTTTTAAGGGCTCATTAGAAGCATCCCTAATGGCTTTCCTAGCAATTTTACATTCTTTATCATACCAAGGATTGGTTTTTCTATTATTCTTTTTATGGGACACCTCCAAAGAGAACTTGTTAATGGAAGTGGAAAGGGTAGTTGTAAAATTATGATAGAGTTCTTCAATGTTGTCCTTATAAGTTAGGAGTTTTATTTACTATTTAAATCCTTTAAGAAAATGTCAACTTTACTTTTGTCAAAGCGCAAATTCCTTTGATTATCATAATTCTCTTCAATGGTGCTCCTATGTGATCTAAAAATGAAGAAGACTTGAAAAAATTGAATAATTATTGCAAGTGAAATGTTATGTGTTTAAAGCAACAGTATCAATTTGCAACACATAAATTAAGGATTACTTATGCAAAATACACATAGACAACAACATAAACATTGAACATAAACACATGTGCACAACAATTGATAAAGGAGTTCACCCCTCTTATGGGCTACATCTCCTGGTCCAGCTTCCAATGGATCATTATGATTAATTTCTCAAAAAATGCTCACAAACATGTCTTACAATGCTCAAACTGACAAACCAACTGCTTCAATGGCTTCCCAGCGTCCCAAAACCCCTGTCTGGGCTCTTTCGGTACCTGAAACGGTCGCAAAATGAGAAAGATAGGCCTCCTCGAAGTCTCCTTCTCCAAGCTTGCTATCTCTGGTTCTACAATTCGCACTCCCCCTTGAGTGAACCTGGCTCACACGCTCTTTTAAGTGTAAAAACCCAGCACCGGGCACAACTGCGCCAACGGTGCAAACCATAGGACGGTTAAGGCACCTCCAGCCCCTAACCGCCTCGGCACCTAAGCATATGGCCATGTGACCTCGCGCGTTGGCAAATGGAGGTTAAACCCATCATAACCGTGCAACTTCCGGTTTGGGGTCCCGTGCCAATATTTAACACATGGGTCTTGGTTTCAAACCCCACGGCAATCATTTAACACACGGTTTATACCATATATACAATGCAATGTATTGCAATGCGCACGCCAAATGGTCGGGCCAATACATATATGTTTGGGTCATATGTGATACAATGCGTCCACGGGTCGGGGCTAAGCCCCGGCCCGACTGCCCTTTCCTTTCAAACAAATATCAACTTTAAATATATGTGTTACGACATAGTTAACAAGGAACAAATGGCGGTACTTTGGCTAGCGGAGAGTTATGAAGTCATTAGAGTTGGGGGAGGTCCAGGGGTCGAACCCCACGGACTCCCCATATAATTTTATATAACCAATGAACAAAATGAAGGGGACACGTGGCACCCATGGATTGGGCCACATGTCCTCATATTACTTGCCACCAATCAGACACGTGTCACCATCCAATATGCCATCAACCAACCAATAACCAACTACCACATCATCACCGTACGGCCTATACGGTCCTGCCACGTCACCGTACGGACTGTACGGACTGTACGGACAGGTACAGTCAACATCCAAAAATATTGCTTGTTTGGCTTGGCGGACAGATCACGATATCTCCTTCATACGGACTCCATTTGAGAAATTAAATATACCGCTGGAATCAGGAAGACGAGACGGACGTAATGGCACTATTTTCGTCGCATTCCGAGCACTTTGAAAATTGAGCAAAATTTGATCCCCTGATCACACCTCCCAATTGGGAAGCTTTTGGACCTTCAAAAGACTATCTCAGTCTATGTGAAGATGAGGGTAAAGTTCCCTCACCCTTCCAAACTCAATCCACTTGTCCTTGCTTGGATTCGTCCCTTTAAGACCAACTCGTAAATACTCCACATTTCCTCGCTTCGAAGTTCGCATTCTCCTGTCAAGTATGGTGTCTTCCTGCAGTTCTGTTAGATACTCTGGAGAAAAATCATCTATGGAAGGAATCTGAACATGCTCTCGTTTATCATCAATCAACGGAGGCTCATACAACTTCAAATTCTCAACATTAACAACTGCATACATCTGCATATATGGAGGCAAATCTAAACGAAAAGAATTATTACCAATCTTGCTGACAATTTTGAAGGGACCATATCTAATTGGTTTCAACTTTTTACCTTCTCCTTTAGGCCTCTCTTTTCTGATGTAAAGTCACACTTCATCACCAACTTCGAAACTGTGATCAACGCGATGCTTGTCATGTCTCGCTTTGTACTTGGCCTGACTCTTTTCCAACTGCTCTTGCACCACCTGATGTATCGACTGAATTTGTTCAATGAACTTCTTTGCTCGATCAATATCATATTGCCCATCAACAGCAATATCTTTCCCAAAGATGAAATCTAAAGGCAACTTGGTCAAATAGCCAAAACATGTCTCAAATGGCGACGTTTGCGTCGAAGAGTGCTTAGCTCGATTGTATGCATGTTGAACGTAGTGTAAATGTTCATCCCAAAGCTTAGGATGCTTGCTGCAATATGCACGAAGAAGATGTACCACTGTACGATTCACCACCTCTGTCTGACCATCTGTCTGCGGAGGGAAGGATGTGCTCTTCTTAAGCTTTGTGTCCATGAGTGCCCACAAACTCGACCAAAAACTTCCAACAAATCGAGAATCCCGATCAGAAATGATGGACATGGGCAAACCAAAATGCACCCAAACATTTTGAAAGAACAACTGTGTCGTTTGTTCTGTTGTTACCTGCTTAGTACATGGCATCAAAATACACATCTTGTTAAAATGATCAACCACAACATAAAGATAATCATGACCCTTTCCCGACATAGGTAAACCACCAAAAAAATCCATGGAAATACTTTCCCAAGGTCGAGAAGGAACTGGAAGTGGAGTGTACAAACCCAACTTTCAATTACTTGTTTTACTTGTAGCACATAACAAACATCCCTGAACATATCGCGAAACACTTTCATTCATCTTAGGCCAGTAGCAATATCTTTGCAAATTTGCCACTGTCTTGCCTACACCAAAATGACCAGCAATAAGAGAAGAATGTGCTTCTCTTATGAT
>ML777513.1:636609-652069 GCA_009831015.1 Picea engelmannii
CAAAAACATGTCTTACAATGCTCAAACTGACAAACCAACTGCTCCAATGGCTTCCCAGCGTCCCAAAACCCCTGTCTGGGCTCTTTCGGCACCTGAAACGGTCGAAAAATGAGAAAGATAGGCCTCCTGGAAGTCTCCTTCTCCAAGCTTGCTATCTCTGGTTCTACAATTCACACTCCCCCTTGAGTGAACCTAGCTCACACGCTCTTTTAAGTGTAAAAACCCAGCACCGGGCGCAACCACGCCAACGGTGCAAACTGTAGGATGGTTAAGGTGCCTCCAACCCCTAACCGCCTCGGCACCTGGGCATATGGCCATGTGACCTCGCGCGTTGGAAAATGGAGGTTAAACCTGTCATAACCGTGCAACTTCCGGTTCGGGGTCCTGCGCTAATATTTAACACATGGGTCTTGGTTTCAAACCCCGCGGCAATCATTTAACACACGGTTTATACCATATATACAATGCAATGTATTGCAATGCACGCGCCAAACGGTCGGGCCAATACATATATGTTTGGGTCATATGTGATACAATGCGTCCATGGGTCGGGGCTAAGCCCCGGCCCGACCCCCCTTTCCTTCCAAAACAAATATCAACTTTAAATATATGTGTTATGACATAGTTAACAAGGAACAAATGGCAGTACTTTGGCTAGCAGAGAGTTATGAAGTCGTTAGAGTTGGGTGAGGTCCGGGGGTCGAACCCCATGGACTCCCCATATAATTTTGTATAACCAATGAACAAAATGAAGGGGACATGTGGCGCCCATGGATTGGGCCACATGTCCTCATATTACTTGCCACCAATCGGACACGTGTCACCATCCAATACGCCAGCAACCAACCAATAACCAACTTCCACGTCATCATCGTACGGCCTGTACGGTCCTTCCACATCACCGTACAGACTGTACAGACAGGTACAGTCAACATCCAAAAATTTTCCCTGTTTGGCTTGGCAGACAGATCACGATATCTCCTTCATACGGACTCCGTTTGAGAAAGTAAATATACCGACGGAATCAGGAAGACGAGACAGACGCAATGGAACTGTTTTCGTCGCATTCTGAGCACTTTGAAAATTGAGCAAAATTTGATCCCCTAATCACTATGCATGGAAAATTTTAGAGTTAGGGTTAAAGGTTTATGATCAGAGTCAGGCTCATGGTCATTTAAAAGGTCAAAAGTTATTATTTGGTTGGAAGTGGGGATATCATATATCACATAATCTACAACACTACTACCTAGCCCATGAATACAGGTCATTTGGTTGGAGTTTGGCCACTTCATTACTCCATTGCAAATTATTAGGTCTTGAGAGCTGCAGAGCTTGACCAACTCAGTACCAAATAAATTCTCAATTAGGTATTCAAAGTTTCTTTTGTAGCTATTAGATAAAACAAGGTCCTCATCTAGCCATAAAGGATTATGATTGGAGTCATCACTTAAAAGAGCATCTTGTTTAGTTGCAATCCTAGCATTAAAGTCTCCTAGCAGGAGGATATTACCTTCATTTTTCAAATTATAAATATCTTGTTCTAAATTATTATAGGGACAATTTTATCTAGATTATTTTTCTTATAAAAAGTAGAATTAATAGGTGAAAAATAACAAATTGCTATATACATCTTCTTAGCATTGGTGTCTGAAATTTCTATCCAAATGTATTGATTAAGAGGGTCAATCTTATGATGTTGAATGTGAGGAGAAATGTTTTTTCTAATATAAAAATCTATGCCTCCTATCCCTCTACGGTGGGATTTTTTGTTCCATGCCAAACACAAGACAAATACTTCCATGTTAGGGACCTTAGACTCCTCATACTCCTAAGTTTCAGCTAGATAGATAATATAAATGCCATAAAATAAATCTAAACCAACTTACCTCAATTAAATTAAAATAAAATATCCATTAAATTATATTTTCAACTGAGAATAAATCTGACGAGTCTATATATTAGCACCATCAAATTTACTTTTTCAAAGTTTAACCAGACTTAATTCTCTACATTCCATGTTAATATAAAATGGTCAAATATGTACTGTAACATAAAATGTCCCGTGGGACGTCAAATTCCAGGGATGTATGAGTGTCATTACTATAAACCTGTCAAATGCATCCTATAATATAAAATATGTCGGACGTCAAATTCCAGAGATGATTTGGTGTCAAATGCATCTTGTAATACAAAATATGTAAATATATCATGTAGGACATCAAATTCCACGGATGCATTCGTGTTGTTAATATAAAATGTCAAATATGTCCAGTAATATAAAATATGTCGTGTGGGAAATAAAATTTCAGTAATGCATCGATGTTGTTGATTTACTCCATAAAAATGAAAGTGATAAATGAACAATGATGTAAGAAACTCTGACAACAACAAATCAACGGCCTAGAATACCTCAAATGGTTCAACGGGCCCAATATTATGGAATAGTGGAATATTATTCAGGGTATGGTTTCCCACCATCGTAAGTTCTTGAGAATTTTGCAAAAATGTGAAAGGAAGGCGCTAAGCGGGTGGACGATTGTCATAAGGAAGCTCTGCCCATTGTGACGATCCGTCATAAGGAAGTTGTGCCCAGGTTCCTAGCATTTTAGAATATATATTTTCTTTAATAATGTTGTAGGGATTAACAAAATTATCACAATAAAGATTACTTTCAGAATGTGTTCCATATGACTGCACCCTTAACCCACTAGCGTGCTTTATTTGTCTCTGAAACAATTTCACAGTAATCAAATTAAGAAAATATTTGCATAGACCAGACAGGAAGATAGAAACGAAATGGGTGAAGTTAAGTCACCGAATTATATCTGCAAAGACTTCACTTTGCCACTTACAAACACATACATATACACTTATGTGTCGTATTTATAGTTAATTCTTGGTAACACTGTGAAATGATAAATTCATGTATGAATGATTCTCTTGGTCACGCGTTACATGTAAAGTTGTATTGTTAATTGATTCTCACAATATATGTGTGTACTATTTATATATAGTTAATTATTGGTCACACTATCTTCTTCTGAAATAACACAAACACTCTTCTTGTGAAATAACAAACTTCTCTTTCAAGACTGATTCTCTTGAACACGCATTACTTGTGGTTTTGTATTCTTGACCGATTCTATATGTTGAAGCAGCAAAATTTGTATTTCATTGAGTGATTCTGTTCCGCGTAGAATTTCTTCACCACAAACTCTCCAATTAATCTCAGCTAGCACATCTAAAGTCTCTGTCAAATATTGCGTTGTGTATACCATGGTCTATGGTCAACACAAATTAGTTTATCCCAAAAAATGCATAGCCGTTCAGAACGGACATTCTATAAGCCACGCAGAACGAATAAATATAGTATAAACGATACATAAACCATGTAACATATATATCATAAAATATTCAAAATTTATGTTATAATGATGTAGAATTTGGCATTTGCCATTTTAAAAAAAAATCTCATTGAATCCTGCCATTTTCCATATATCATCAAATATTCAAAATTTATGTTATAGTGATGGAGAATTTAAAATTTATGTTATAATGACAAGAATTTGGCATTTGCCATTTTTAAAAATTTCTCATTAAATTAAAACACTGGCATTTGCCATCTTCTATGAAATGATTATTTCATGAAAATTTGTTAGATCCATAGATTTGAGTGATTATTTATGTATAATCCTAGTGCTCCATGGGTTTAAAAGCATGTTGAATCCTTTGAATTTAGAAATGGATTTTAAATAACAAAAAATAATGATTTTGTATAGATTTATGTCAACAAAAAAAACATTTCATAAAAGAGTTAGACTGAGGGTGCACATGATCAAGTACTGATGCATTGCAGGGTAGTGGATGTCCTGGGGACATGTTGTAGTTATTTTAGAACTACCCACGGGCCTTGGATGCATTGGCTATGAAGTCAGAGGGGTGCACATGATGAGGTATAGATGCATTGCAAGGTAATGTATGTCATGGTGACATGTTGAAGCTATTTGAGGGCTACCCACAGGTAATATTCAGAGGTAATATTGGCATAATGTAGAATGTCTCCCTTGCTCAGAGGGAGTGTTGATGTTTGGTCAGAATCAGAAAGACATTCTACTAGATTAATAATTAATAATATGATTATTAATTATTAAACAATATTATTAATTATAATATTATTGATGATATAATATATTTATACTATAAAGTATAAATATATTTATTACCCAAGGGACACATCTCTTTATGGATGGTCACCATGGTCACCATATGTTCTTTATATATATAACACTCATCATTGTAATAAGATATCCATTCATATAAAATATCGTCTTTTATTAAAATCAACACATGCCACCTACCATTGGAAATGGAATGATGAGGACTATCCATATATGAATGTCTTACACACATTTACACTATCCTTCATGTGCTTATTCCTCAAACAATTTTGGGTTCCATGACCACACCTCTGGGGACTCTCAACCACTTAACCACTTAGCCATCTTTACGGGGATTCTTCTAAGGCTGACTAGGGTTGAAATCAATGCTTCTAGAGTTCATCTAGAGTTGACATCAATGACAACTAACTTTCCAACAACTTATAACTTTGTGATATGAATAAAACTCACCCCAATCAACAAGCGAAACTTTGAAAGAAGATTTTCCTAAGAACTTATCTCTCGAAATATATGATAAAAGGATATATGAGTAAAAAAATATGTCATTCCTTTAACGTTTTCCAAAGCAGTATCAATTAAAAATTCCTAAGCTTGTAGCTACCCTTAATCCAATTTATAATCACCTCAAAGTCACCATAAACTTGTGGCTGAGAAGTACTTGGGTCCCTATTATAGTCCAAAAATTCCACATCTATGCATCTAGGACATTGGGCCATTCATTTACACACGTTTCCAATCATTTTGTTGAGGATTCCTTCAAAAAACTACTTTTTTAATAGTGTATGTGCTATGTTGCACTAGAAACACGCATACATGCGCATGCTACATGCCTGTCAGCCTGTGTTTACTCTAAAAAATTGTAAAAATTATAAAATTGCACGCATTTCGACGGATTTTATGGGCTATGAAGGGTTTCCTAACCATTTCACCCCTTTGTAGCTCTTCCCCAAACCAAATAACCATATTTTTCTCATCTAAAAAGGGCTTTAGTGGGGTCATTTGATCATATGAACAAGGAGGAAAGAAAACTCTTCCAAAATTTATTCCCTCTCATATCCCAAGTTTTTCATTTTGCTCCGAGATATATCCTCAACTTTCCCTTCCATCCATTCTCACTATACAACCCATGATTTCCTCAATATTGGAATGTTGTTTGTGGGAATCCTATGTGGGATTGGTGAACTTAGAGTGATGATAGAGGAGCCCAGACTTGGTTCATGGAGCGATGTCAGCAAGGAAAGCTTGTGACCTTTCATCTTGTTTATGAATAAAAGAGATTATCTTTGTCCCAAAACTTTATGTGTACATGTTCTTATCTATTTGATCATTTACATATATATTTAGGATTTTAAGTGATTACTAGAGATTGTATATGTTGTTGTGTTGTGTTCTTGATCTGTTTCACGTCAGCTTTGGGAGGAGACCTGTGATTTAAGAGGCAACAAGTGGAAGAAGTCTACATCAACCAAAAGGATTCAAGGTGCTCTTATTAAACTTATCTTTCCTCTCTCTTATCACTTATTCTAGATTGTTTTGGGGTATATTAGATATAAGTGAGTCTTTTAGGGGGTCATCACTCTGCCTAATCCTTAGACCCATTTTATTGGGAATTTTCCCCATAGAAGTTCCCTTATAGTTTTAGGAGAAGTTTTAAAGCCATCCAATATGGATAATTCTTGGAGACGCTACCAAGTCCTAATTTAAATACAAATTAATGATAATTAGTGATATAAAAGGATCCACCAACATGACATATAGATCCCATTTCTTTACTAGCTCCATCAAAATTATCCCAACAAAAGGATTTGTCAATTTGAGGATGATTTAGAATTATAGTCTTCTATGGTTTTGAGAAACTTTTAAAATTTGTAAATACTTCTTAGATCTAGAATGCACATTGAAAATATGGGATGTATCTATCTTGAAATATTTCTGAGACAACCACAAAAGAAAGAACTCTAAAATCTTTCAATTCTTTATTTTAAAACTAGTTTTTTAGTGCCTCTTCCACTGTTTATCCATAGGAACCCCCCCTATATCCTATCACTAATTATATATATAGCCACACCAAAATAGCATAAATTCAAGCATGTTGTCAATTGGGTCTACGTTGTGTGGTTGAGGTATTGAGTGTTATCCTCCTCACCCAGCTTCTATTCTTAATCTTGAGGTTTTCTACTAGATCAAGACTAGTTGATCCCTTGAAAAGGGATCAAGTATTACCCATTAAAAAGTTACTAGAATTGTAAACTCTTCATCTTTTAACCCACTTGACATTAAATTTAAAAGTGATAAAATGATTTTCCCATTTCTTTTCTATTTGAATGGGAATTGGTAGAAGATCATAGTCTCCTCTAACCTCTACCTAAGACCTAATTCTTTTAGGATCAACCATGATTATCTTAGAAACCACAATTATATTGAACCTCTTAGCCATTTTATCCTTCTTAGTCCTCAAATTTTTCCAGGTCGAAGGGAGATGTAAAGAGCTCCACATCTGTGAATCTAGCATCTTCAACATTTTGGAGAGAAAAATTAATCATCCTTTACTGAAATCTCATATTCTTCAACCCTTTTAATTGTAAAATTTAAATATCCATTTATATTAATAATTCTTTCGATGGTAATAGAACCTTAGTCTAGTTGATCATCCTAGAATGGGATCCTTTCCTCATATGGAACATTAACATGGACTATATTAAAGGATCTGTTTAGATCCAATGAATAGAAAACAACTCTAATTCCTAAATGCAAAACCACAAAGTGAGTTAGTCTATGAGATTTGAAAATCCACCTAGTAAGCAAACTCTCGGAATTCCCTACCAATTCTAAGCAAAAAATCCCACTCCTTCCATGCCTTTTTAAATTTATTAATTAACTTTTTATCCTCTGTTAAACTTTCTTAGGTCATGATGATATCTAACTTGGGGATATCAATAATTATTCTCAAGGAAAATTTCTTAGATGGTTTGATCAAACCCCTAATGGACATGACATAATAATCATTGGTACACCTTCATTGGGTCATACCCTACTCTAAGGACCCCTTCCAAAGTGTTTGTTCCCTTCAATACCTCCTTGATTTCCTTATTTTGAACAATGAGATATAGGAATTCCATGGTACTTTCAACCCTTTCCTTAGGATTCCTTCTCAATGTACATACTTAATCCTCCCTCAACTCCTCTAATATCTGCTTGGATCTTTTCCTATAGCTAAGAAGATATATAAAGGACTCGCCTTCAAAAGACACCTCTCCATCATGATTACATACATTGAACCAGGGCCATTTAAATGCCTCCCTGATGTAATCATTGAACCAGGGCCATTTAAATGCCTCCCCGATCCCAAGTAAGAGTGTTTTCCCTCTACCATAAATGAAATGAAACCGATGACAAATACTTACCATAATAATACATTCCCAAAACCTCCTTACTAGTAATTCATACTAAAATTACTTTTATAAACATCCAAAGAAGACCAGTCATCTATAGAAAAAATCAAATAGGAATTTTCAATAGACACTATCATAGATAACTCATAACTCTTGATAACACACTAGAGGGTAATGTGGAATGAACTAAGATAGGATCAAAGATTTTTTTATTTCCCTGCGTCCTTATTGAAGAGAATGATACTCTGATTTATTATTGTAAAACTAATAATTTTCATCTAAGCCCCTTATCTGCTTTTATAAATCTAATAATCTTCATCAAAGCCCTTTCAACATTCTTGTATGCGATCCCCTTTACCATATTGTTTCAACCTGTTGTTAATACAATGTTGAGCTCGCCCCTATGAAAACTTCAACTTGTCCATCGAAACAGTAGTTCTTGTTATATAATTAATGGCACCACAAAATGTCTCTTTTATATTAATTAAAATAAAAAATTATAAAAATTATCAAATCTATTTACTTTATTAACATGTAATTTTATCAAATTTAAAATCCCAATAATATGTATGCAAATGTAAAAATTATCAAATCTATTTACTTTATTAACATGTAATTTTATCAAATTTAAAATCCCAATAATATGTATGCAAATGTGTTAGCAAATATAGAATCAAATTCTCTCTTGGTCAATGTTGCATTTGCCATTGTATTGTTTAGTGGACACCATCAATAGATGATTAAACACTATACTAACGTATAATCCAAGTATTGAATTTTTAATACTAGACTAGCAAGGAAATTTGCCATTGCATTGTTTAGTGGAAAACATTAATAGATGACTAAAAACTATACTAACGTATAATCCAAGTATTGAATTTTTAATACTAGACTAGCAAGGAAATTTGCCATTGCATTCTTTAGTGGACAACATTAATAGATGACTAAACACTATACTAACGTATAATCCAAGTATTGAATTTTTAATAATAGAAGAGAAGGAAGGGTCTTCGTCTTGTAATGTCTTGTAATAGGAAGATACAATATTTACAAAGTCAATGTAGTAATCATTTTGTTTGGTTACAAATTAAGGGAATTGTAGTACATACATCTTTTTGTTATTGGGTATTTCATTGAGCTCATACAATGGGAATTGGAGTTCATACATTTTTTGTTATTTGGTATTTCATTCTAGTCATACAATGCTTACCAAATAACAATGTCCTTTAGCAATAGTGACTGTTAAATTGACATGAGACCCAAGAGAAGCGATGTTATTGTCACTCTAGGAGAGTTTGATTCAAACGCACATTGAATATCGTTTTTGAGTAGTTCGACGATTCTCGTTGGATTTTGAATACGTTGAAATTGATGTAGCAATGCGGTTGACTATTTATTTCGTGAGGATGTTTTGAAACTTAAACCCAAGGACTGAATCCAAGGCCACTACGCAACATAAGAAACTGTCATAAATGATTGACATAATCTTTTGTGTCATTTTGTTTATTAATAAACATTTATCCAAATGAAAACTGATACCTATATTATAATAAGTGTTGTGTGGCAGCGTAGTCCCTACCGAGTTGAATTGGAATAAATGCACAAGATGGAAAAAAGTAGCGGAGGAAGATGGAAACTACAACGGAGATGTGGCAAGCAACATGAAGCACAGGTGGTATCCATGCAGTAAATGACACGTGGCCTCTCGAGTCCCATTTATTTTTTGAAAGTATATAAACTATTTTTCTATATTGAAAATTTATGTCTATTTTGTCTCTATATGTGGCAGGACAGAAAAAAGTTATATTCAAATTAAATAAACACAATTTTCTTGACATTCAGCATAGTGGAAGATAAAAATTTATGAGGACATAAATATAAAAGGAGATAAAAAACAATTTAATTTGAAATATATCAAAAAATAATATTGTTTGTTACATATTCCTAAAAATTTAAATGTATTTGTCATATAGACTAGGATTGGGGCTCCCGCAGACCATAAACATAGTGGAAAATAAAAATTTATGAGAACATAAATATAAAAGGAGATAAAAAACAATTTTATTTGAAATATATCAAAAAATAAATTGTGTGTTACATATTCCTGGAATTTTAAATGCGTTTTTCATATAGACTAGAATTGGGGCTCCCTCCGACCATAAGAGAAATATGTACAAAAAATAGGACTGTAGAAAGAAGAAGTGGGCGACGGTAGAGTGTAATTCCTGAAAATAATAAATTGAAAGGTATCAATCTTTGGCTAGACATTTCTATTTACAAAAGTGGAATAATTGGGTTGATAAACAAAGCAGGATGTGATCAATATAGAATTATAGTGATGGTACATATCACCCCTTTTGCTATTTGCTTGCTGATTCCTTTTTATTGATGTCGTCGACGATTACTGGAATCATGACAACTTCCTGTTGCCTTTCGTCGGTGACCTGCTTCAATTCCCTTTTGAGCCATTCTTCGATGTAGATTTTCATTGGGGCGACATTGATCTCATTCCGTATTTTTATGTTGAAAAGTTAATTTTCTAATTCCATGAAGTCGATAGAAAGATTACGCAGAGTCTGATCAATTTACTCATTCTGTACCTAATAGTGGACTAGCCAGTTGTCGACATCATCTTCACCATATTCAAGGATGTTGTAAAAAATTTCCAAAGACAATGCCTTAAAAATATCAACCTATTTATCGAAGGCTTTCTTAGTTAAGGGAAAGGAGTTGATGATTAAGTTGGGGTCTTGGAAGTCGTTGGTCCTTCCGGCTAAGTCTATTATGGTCATCTTTGTGAACAATTTTTCTTTCTTTTATATGGCTTGTTCACATGATTGGACATTGAGATGCAGGTTTTTGGATGAAAGATAATGTTGTCTTCTTCTCGTTTCTGTCATGTTGTTGACAATGGTGCCAAAAGGAAGGGTTGTGTCTAAATAGAAATGTTCTTCATCTTTTAAATCTGCCTACAAATGTTCGAGAAAATTATGTTCCCTCGTTCCAAGGGAAGTCATCGTTTGTGATGTTTCCCACGCCTCAGTAATCAGTTCCATTATTTTCTTGATATTATTCTCCACTTTTCCTCTACATGATGTGAGGAGGCTGGAGGATCCTTTTAACTTGGCTATAGGGGCGACAAGTATGGCTATTACCAAAGGATTGGCAAGCAATGGCATAGGAATTAAATCTTCTTCCAATTCCCTGACCCGGTCCTTCAGTCTATGATTCTCTTCCTCAATGCCTCCAATGGAATCATCAAGAGCATATGCAGTCACTATGTGAATTCAACATATTTGGGATGACCGCATTTTCAAAAGGTTAACCTCTGAATGAGATTTTCCTTTCTTATTTTTTACATATTTTTTTTCATAATTAATTTTTTGGACTGGCTGTAAAAAACAACTCTCTAGAACACGAAGGATTCACAAAATTTTCGGTATCAGCTATGTCCATTGGACGACTATGATGGATCATGTATCCGGGATGATCAAGGTAGTGGAATACACTATCCATATCAAGCTCAAGTTCCATGTTCTCACTCTCAATTTCAGGCTCTTCCGCCTGTCCCACAACTTTTTTTCTATTCTTGTCCACTGGAAGCTTATGAGAACTATTAATTTTAGGGTGACGAGGGTCGTTATCTCCTCCTCCGTTTGAAGAATTCTAAGTTTCTTTGTTGTTGTGGTGGGCCATTGGAGCGATTCTTTGGGATGATGTACTTTTGTGAGTGATATCCGTCGTGTGAACACTCTTCTCATCGGGGCCTTTTCCATGTTGCTTGTATAATTTAGTGGTTCTTTGCAGTGTGTCTAGGTCACCGGCATCAGAAGAAGGAGCATTGTCGTCAGTGTCTTTGTTTTTGGTCAAGTGTTTTTTGAAAATAGAATTGTCGAAGCCAAGTGTTTGTAAATGTTGTAATTTTTTTTTATTAGGGTTGAACCCTCTTAGGCTTTCAACATATCTTAGATTCAAGTTGCTGAAATGGGTTGCGAGTTCATCAATTTTGTTGACATTCCTCAACACGAAGTCTGGAATTTCCAAAACAAAGGAATGAACAATTTTTTTCTCTTCTCTTGGAATAAATGCAACCAATAGTTGTATTTCCTTGCTACTCCCGTAACAAACATTATGTCCATAATGTGACATGGAAGGAGAGCAGGTTTTTCCCTGGAGCCAAAAATCCTTATCACAATGTAATTATCCATATGTTCAAGTGCCCCCTTCCTTTCCAAAAACCTAGTTGCCTCGTCAGATATGCGGGGAGCATCTTCTCCTAACAAAAAAACTTTTAAAACACACACAAAGCCATTAAAACCTCATAAAAACGGTGGGAGGCCTTGTTCTTCTACAAGGCTTGGTACCAGAATGTTACTGGGTTGAATTCCCAATTTTCCTTCTTGGACATAGACAATTTTGGAAACTAGTAGCAATGTGTTATCGAAAAAACCAAGTAGGATGACATATACAATTTCTTCTCCTTTTTGAAGATTGACAATTGGGAACAAATTTCATGGGAAATTAGCTTGCCCCAATAAAAAATGGCTTGTTACTTGACTGTGAAATACAAAATATAAATAGCCATCCGGGATATAGTTACTATGGACTCCTGTCCCGTTATTCTTGTAAACAATAAGGAAATTTCCTGGAATGGATTTCTAAATGAACTAACCTGCAAGCTTGTGATATCTTCAGGAACTGCCATCAGGTCTTCCAAGAAATCGGGCAAGAGGTCCAACCCATTATTATGCTTTGTTAGGAATTGTTTGGAATCTTCTCCTTTGAACGTCAATGTTGCCTCTGACAATCTTAACATCTGACGAAATACCTGAGGTGACAAAGAAACAAAAGAGTGATCTCGCGGTTGAATAATTCTTTGTTATGAAATATATTTATCGATGCACCAAGAGAACAACTCCTTACAGTCAAAAAATTTAGAGACACAACCTACATGAGCAATCCCAAAGGTCAAAATTACTTCGTTCTAGGAAACAGGGGATGAGTAATAAGAATATGCACTGGACCACTGGAAGTTCTGGTGCTTTCACACAAAGATGTTCACTATATCTCCACAAAGCTATTGGTGAGCTTAAGCCATAGGTTTATGAGAACATTAGTTTGTTCCATGCGATGGTTGAAATGAACAGCTGGAGGTGATAATATAACCCTCTGCAAATGTTGCTTCAATGCTTATGAATGGGAAAGATCCTCGAGCCTTTCGCTCATTAATGACAATCTCTATGGGTGTTGTACAATGAGATGTTGGGAGTAAATCTTACTTATTGCATATTTAGAAGTGCGAAGGTGGCGGCTACGACAAATATCAATTAAGGATTGGAGGTTTTGTGAACGTGCCAACCCGATGATGTGCGAACGACATTTCATGATTTTGAAATCAACACTCGGAAGGGATAATATAACCCTCTGCAAATCTTGGTTTAATGCATATTAATAGGAGATCTCCTTGAGCCTTTCAATCATCAATGACAATCTATATGGTTCCTTCACAATGAGCTCTTAAAATTAAAGCTTAGTAATTGCATATTTAGAAACAAGATATATATATAGTGCGAAGATGACAAAGACGGGGAAGAGCAAGGAAGGAATAGAAAGGTCTGAAAAGCGGTCGAACGAGATTCAAAATAGGGTTGCAGGGGATACTCTGGAAGGGTGAGTGTCCCCCGATCAAATCTTATGTATCAGATTTTTTTACTACGAAAGGTGTAAAATGGAAGAGAGCATGATGGGGTGGTTCAGCGGATGGTTTGTATATTTGCGGAATTCTGAGAAAGTGGCTAAGTATGGAATAGGGAAACAGTTGGTCGAACAAGTTTTCAGAATTGAGGGTTGAATATTTAGTGAACGAACCAACCTGATGATGCATAGATGAAATTCCATGGTGTTTGAAGTTAACTCTTGGAAGGGATAATATAACCATCCAAAAATTTTGGTTTTATGTGTATTAATGGGAGATCTCCTCAAATCCTGGTTTAGCATTAATGCTTGCTAATTGCATACCTAGAAATAAGATCTTATATATACTTTCTAATTGTTAATTGCAAAGGGCGCGGGCACAGGAAACAATGATTAGGAATTGGATATTTCTTGAACCCGCCAACCTGACGATCAACGAAAGAAATTCGAAGAAATGGCGAAGTATGGAAAGCGGACGGATGGGCTTCAAAATGGGGTGACAATAGTTCCATAGGAGATAGGAGGATCCGATGGTCAAATTGTATGTCTCGAAAGTTTTCAGTGAAAAATGTGTACCACGAAAGAGGGGATGATAGGTAGAGTGTAATACAGAAGACGATATGATGAGTCTTGTTGCAAATTTTTATATCACAGAAGTCAGGGTATTGTTTGTAGGTCACGTACCAATAGAAGTGAAATATAGATCCCGCCTACCTGAGAATCCACGATCTGAGAAGTGGTTGGGTATGGAATGGGGAAGCATTCGATCGGAGTCACGATATAAAAGAACGAGTGAAAATGTGAACCCGCGAGTCCGC
The DNA here is from genome assembly GCA_009831015.1 of Picea engelmannii. NCBI lineage: Eukaryota > Viridiplantae > Streptophyta > Pinopsida > Pinales > Pinaceae > Picea > Picea engelmannii. The sequence goes on from ML777513.1 coordinate 650,692, forward strand.
CAACCCATGTAGCTAGACATTTTTGGAAAAACGACTAAGTGACGAGAAAGATAAAGTACAGGGAAAAGAGAAACGAGAATTTGGTTAAGTATAGAAGATGAAAAAGAAGGGTTGATATATTCACATCTGTAATAGATATCCCATTTCCTGGAAAGATCTTTTCTGCATGTTTCTGGAGAAGTTATATACTTATTGCATATCCCTGGAAAGAAGTGTGAAGATGGCGGGAACAAAAAAAAACGACTAGGAATTGGAAATTGTTTGAACCCGCCAACCCGATGATCCACATAAAAGATTGCAAGAAATGGCCATGGAAAGAAATCGGACGGGCTGCAAAATAGGCTAAAAAGGGTTATCGAGGAGACGTGAGGCCCCAACCATCAAAGTGTATTGATCGAAACTTTTGAGTTCATAATGTGTAACACATAAGAGGGGATGATGTAGGAGTTCAGAAGTCAAGTTGTATATCGCGGAAGTCGGGGGGTTGTTTGTAGGTCAAGGAAAACTGGAAGTACACTCCGCTTGTCCGAGAATCCGCAAGAGAAAAATTTGAGTAAGTATGGAATTGGATGCGTGAAAAAGATTCCAAGAAATGGTGGAATATGGAAAGTGGACGTAGGGGCTTCAAAATGATGTGACAATAGTTCCCCAGGAGACGTGAGGACCCGAAGGTCAAATTGCAGGTCTCAGAACTTTCATGTGCAAAATATGTATCACGGAAGAGGGTATGATGTGGGACTGCGACAATAAATTTGTATATCGCGGAGGTCCGGGTGTTTGTAACATCCCGCTCTGGCGCACTGAGAACACTTATTATTTGAGGACACTTGCTCGCAAGTGATCTGGACCCTTTTTGATGTTAGACCTTTATATTTGATTATGATGTGATTGACAGATGACATGATGTGTTACTATTTGATGTAGACAGGTGCTATTGACTCAGTTTTATTGAGTGTGCAGGGTTTTTGACCTTGAGGATGCAGAGGCATCAGTAGAACCCCCTTGGACTCCGGACTGAGTCAAGGAGTGTGCTTTTGGGTTGATATGTTTATTATGATGTTTCATTTTATTTGATGATTTTATGTTGACATTTGTGACATGGTTAATGGTGATGCAGGCTGACGATAGCTTGCCGACCAGACTCACATATGGAGAAAAGGGGCCACACACGATTTGCAGAGAGGTTGAGGGAGAGGGGTGGACAGCAGCCCTTCCACCGTATGCTAGCACTCCCTCCATGGCTCGAACTGTAGGTTAATGATTACCTAGTTCGAGAGGACCCACGATGCCGTGAGGGCCGACTGCGACAGTCGCTCACGATGATTCTAAGGGGCGCGCAATAAGGCGGGGGCCTTATTCCTTAGAACCCTTAGTCTCC
>ML777513.1:653581-679099 GCA_009831015.1 Picea engelmannii
AAGCGTTAAGGACATAGGTATGTAAATCTATGGGTTTTCTATATTTCTATGCATACTTATAAACTGTAGTTAATGGCTTGTGCAACTTGTAGTTTTAATGGATATAGTGTGAATCGTGTATGTGAACTGTAGCTTAATGGATATTGGCATAGACCATGGAACCCTTACGGCTGCTACCCACCTTGTAAATAAAGTATTTACCGTTGTTTTCTTTTTATGAAATTTTTATTGGTCCCTGTTTGTAATGGGCGTTTGGGGGTAGTAGGGTTTACTCTTTTTACGCTGGGCGTTTAGATATTTCGGGTGTTTTCCTTCTGCAGTGGTTTTCTTGTACCCTGGGCGTGGTTATTTGTAGTGGGCAGTTTTTTTATGCTTGATTTGCAGTAGGGTTTTTATTTCTTGATACCCTGGTGTTTATATTTATTTTGGGCCCTTTTTATATCTCGGTGGGCTCCCTTTGCTTTACCTGGTCGATATTACTTACACCATGGAGGCTCTATACGGTGGGTTTTCTTCTTTTTACTTGGTCGTTGTTGTATATACAGTGGCGTGTGTGTTTCAGTGGGTTCTCCCTTTTTTTCCTTGGCGACTTTCTCAGTGGGCTTTCGCTTGTACCATGAGCACATTATTTCTCAATGGGTTTCGTTTTTTTTATACCGTGGGTGAAATGTTTCTCAATGTATTTTCATTGGGCACAGTGGGCGGATTTGGCAGTGGGGTTTCTTTTTTTTCAGTGAGCGATTTGTTATTCAGTCGACCTTCGTTTTTGATAGAGTGGGTGTTTTAAGGGCCTGCGTTCTACCTCGCCCAGGTGTCTGATTCCAAGACGCCCCACTTCACCTCTGCTAGACACGACTGGGTCGTAATTTCGCCTTACCTCCTCCTGGAATTCGCTTAACTTGATGCTGCAATCTCGACAAGTGTTTGACTTCGTCCCTTCCATGAAGTGTTGTGTCTGGGGGCGTCTTCACCCTCTCGTTTTGTTTTTAATTGTTTCACTCGCATCCGTGCTCTGGGGCGTCTTATCCAACTGTGTGCATTGGCGGTGGTCAGTTTTAAACGCGTCCTGACAGTTCTTACCTCATAAAAATTACACTTACATAGACACTGCGCCACCGTTCCATATCCCAGCTACATGTTAGACCATTGACTAACAATCCTTATCTGCGCATTAGTTCATTTCTCAGAGTAGATTAGGGTTTAGCATTTAGTAGTTCTGTTCAATATTCATAATTTTTAGGTGGTTCATAATAATTTAGGGTTCAAACCCTAAATCCTTCAGGGTTCAATAAACAGCCACAATGTAGCGCTGGATTAACTTTAATCAACCACTTAATAATCAAACCTGAAAGTTGGGTTGGGGCTTAATATTCCAGTTAACAATCCTTTCGGTTATCTCCTATCGGCGTTCCTCAACCCCAAAACCTTTGTGGTTGTTTTGTTTTCATTCCGTATATTTTCACCTTTAATGATTAAGAAAGGTGACCACGTTGCATTAATTAGTATTTCCATTAATGCTAGGTTTTATTTTTACTGTTTAATACATTCTAATTGACAACTGCAATTCAAACGTTTACTTGCACTTTTCATTAATAAGAAAATTAAAATCTCCTTTACCTATTGCAATTGATAAAAACTTGTTTAGAATTTCCAACGCTCCTTTAGAATGGTGTTGATGGGATCAGCCCGGTTTATTAATAAAATAAGTGGATTTCATTCAATGATAATGTTGTAAATTCTGGAATTAAATTGTATTTAACGTTATCTAGTTCGAAATATAAATTGTTAATTCATCTTAACTGTTTATTCTATTTTACCTTCCAGAAGTTACAACCAGCACCCTTGTTGTACCGATTGCACAGGAGCTTTATAGTGTAGTCTTTCCCCTTGGTTAAGAAACATTAAAGAATTAAATTGATATCTATTATAATTATGAACCTATCAAGTTTTAATGACCACTATAGTCAGACTCAGGAAGTGTCCTTTATTAGTGGCGAAATGGCAAGGTCAATTATTGTCCATGTATTATTTAAATTTTATTAAGAAATCAGTTGGTGATTTTAGCTGACATCATTTAGGGTATGGAAGTCTTTATCATTTTTGGGAATTAGTTAGCGGATCTGCATGGTCTTTTATTGCAAACGTATATTTATATTGATTCGGCACCAATTCCACCCAATTACCGTCCACCGAATTATTCGCCATGGTCTTAATGAATATTTGTTAATTTGCACGAGTACACTTGATGTCGGCAATGTTATATTGTTTAAATTGGATGCAATGATAATACGCGTTAAATAGTAATATTAATATTGGTTAAGCCGCAATTTAATATTGGCTTAATGGCAATGTTAAGTAGTTGTTTGATTGCAACTGTTCATATTATTAATGGAATGTTAATGCTGGTGGAATTGTGAGGTTAAGTAATTGTTAAATCGAATATTAATATTATTTATTTGAATTGGTAATGCTAGTAGAATTGCATTGTTAAGTAATTGTTTACTTATTGAGTAGTTGCAATATTATTATTATTTAATGGAAATGTTAATACTAGTTGAAGTGCAATGTTAAGTAGTGGGTTAATTGCCATGTTCAAATTAGTAATGGAAATGTAATGTTAATCGTTTAATTGCAATATGAATATTATTAATTGAATGATTAATGTGGGGTGAATTGCAATGTTGATGTATTTGTTCAAATTGCAATGTTAATGGGGATGCTTAAGTTGCGAGGTTGATATTGTTAAATGAATGTTCGGATGATGTTTAGATCGCAATGTTATTATTGGCTTAATTGAAATGTTGAAGATGATGTTGGATTGTCATGCTAATATTGTTTGAATGGAAATGCCAATGACGAGGTTTAAATTGCAAGGCTATTATTTGTAAGGTTATTATAAACATGGTAATAATTGGTAGGAAAGGAAAGATGATAGGGAGAATGTAATGTTCATGGGTTTACCATTATGGTATGATATCGTGCTCGCTTATGGCGATAACAGAAAATGCAATGCGCTTGTGCTTATTGCTTGTCCCTGATCTAGTGCCTAATGACCTTATAGCTAATTAATGGGGGTTAAGATTACTGGTTTTTACCTTATGATAAAGTCTTCGTCGGTTAATGATAATTAATGGAGCAATTAGTCTTGATTGATGTCTTCGGGTCTCAATAGTGGTTGGTCGATTAAGTCCTCCTGGCTTGCGTCTCCTGTAGAGGTCATGATTGTCCCTGATTTGTAGTACTTGGTGGTATTGTATTGCGTAGTATGTTCATGTCGGGCGGGATATAGACACCTCTAGTAGCTTAGTATTTATTTCTATGAGTAAATCTTGTGGAAGGAATCCAGTGCTGTATCAAGAGTCTCGGGCTGTTTAAAGGCACAGTTCCACTCTTGCGACACACTCTGAGCCGTATCAGTAGTCTCGGGCTGTTTAAAGGCACAGTTCCACTACTGCGACTCTACTGTTGGATTCTTTCATTCTGTGACAGTACTGTACCTAACCCCTGGTGTCACTTTTTGCTTACAACTGCTAGTTGCACGCCTTATGTCCAGGGGCGTTTATTTCGTGTTGTCACTATGATATGTCGGGTCGTCTTGATTGGGTTCATCTTACTTGTGTCTGGTTGGTTCGGGTAGTGACATAGAGTCAAGGGGGTTGTTTCTCTACACGCGCGCACACACGGTTAGAACAAAAAAATAAATTTTCACATGTTGTCAGAGTAGTTGTCCTTAACACAGGAGGGTTGTTACAGTGTTGTTTGCAGGTCACAGAACAATGGAAGTGCAATATAGAGCACGCCTTCCCAGGAATCCATGATGTGAAAAGTGGCTAGGCATCAAATGGCTAGTGGTCGGGCAGAGTCAGGATATAAAAGCACGAGCGCAAATGTGAACCCGTGAGTCGGCCAACACGCACATTGAGACATTTTGGAAAAAACTACTAAGTAACGAGAAAGAGAGATTAGAGAGGAAAAAGAAATGAGAATTTGGTTAAGTATAGAAGAGGGAAAAGAAGGTCCAATATATTCAAATCTGCAATAGATATTCCATTTCCTGGCAATGTCGTTTTTGTATGTTTTTGGAGAAGTTGTATACATATTGCATATACTTGGAAAGAAATTTGAAGGTAGTGAGCACAGGAAACAACAACTAGAAATTGGAAATTTCCTGAACCCGCGAGCTCGGCGATCCACGAAAGAGATGTCAAGAAATGGTCAAGTGTGGAAAGCGGTCGAACAGGCTTCAAAATAGGGTGACAAGGGTTCCCGAGGAGACGTAAGGCCCCGACTGTCAAATTGTATATATCGAAACATTTCAGTGCAAAATGTGTAACACGAAAGAGGGGATGATGTGGGAGTCCAGAAGTAAATCTGCATATCGTAGAAGCCAGAGTGTTGTTTGTAGGTAATAGAACAATGGAAATTGCAATTTGGACAAAGGGGAAGTGCTCGTTCGAAACGCGTGAATCCGCCAACCCACGACGCAAGACATTTTCAAAAAAAAATGACTAAGTCACCATAAAGAGAAACTACAGGGGATAAAAGATTGAGAAAATAGAAAGGCGGAGGACATTTTTTGTAAGCTGGAATTGCTTTCAAACAAGCCCCATTGTTACAAAACCATCTTTTTCTAGTAATTGTCCGCAAATTGTTTGTTGAAGATTAGATTTTATTGCAACTTATGGGAGTAATTGTATTCTTGATACATTCTTCCATGACTTTAACATATTAACTTAAGTATTAAACTCCTTGCATGATGGGTTGTTAGCATTAAATAAATTAATAATTGCATGTCTAGAAACAAGAATGACGATCTTGCTGCAACATTGTGACTTGGTCTTTCTATGTTCTATCTGCATTATGAATAGAATTGAACGTTGGTTTGAAACTATCTGAAATTCATTTTTATTTCCATAAAATCATGATGGATCGACACAGTGAATTGTCATATAATTGTTAGATGCTCCATTTCAGAACAAATTGCTTAATAAAATACAATATCTAAGAATTACGAGACTATCTAACCATGCCAATGAGAAGGTGTTAAATCCAGAAAAGAAGTAGTAACCAAGACTCCAAGGAATTTTTTTTAATAGTAAATCCATTAAAAAAAAAAGAATATTGAGGATTGTATATCTATCCCTAGAAATTCGACCGAGTTATTTGGGCCAAAACATTGAACATATTTTCCATAAACACAGGCACACGATCTGCAACATGCAGGATCCATTGAGATGCTCTTCAACATGCATACAAAATTGATTGCCATGCTTTTTTCTTAGGAAATCCTTGCAGTCTTCTCCTCAGTGGATTGATGTTCACTGCCCCAATCTCAATATTTTGTGGAAGATCTGAGCTGACAAAGAAACATGAGAGTGGGTCCATAGTGGAATAAATCCTTGGCTTGAAGTAGATGAACAACAATCCTGTGGTAAAATTGATAGTTATCACAAGCTTCCCATGAGGAAGAAGACAATAAATGTTGCAGGGAAAACGAAATATCCTAAAACTGAAAGTAGGACACACCAAGAAGCCACCTCCTCATAGTCGAAAAATTCAGGGACATAGGTTGCACGAGCAATTCTAGAGGCCCAAATTAGTCCATTCTGAGTGGAAGAAGATGACTAGTAGGAATATGCTTTTCACCAATGGGAGTTCTAGTCCTTATTCCCTAAGATGTTAATTGTATATCTAGAGAATAGGAAAGTGGTCCCGCAATTGAGTATTTTTTGTCTTGAAATATATCTCTGGGAGCATCAACAGATCATTTCCTTGCAGTGAAAGACTTCCGCCCAAAACAAGCTAATTTGGACCCCTGGAATTCCTACTTTTGAGATGCAAAGAGGCTATTGCGTTCAATGTCGATTTAGTTTTTGAAACCCCTTATTTTGGTGTTGTCGGGACCGCCATCGTCGAGCCTGGAAGTGCTGCCCATTATGGTTGGTTTTAATTTGGGCGCAGGAATGGGAACATTTTGTGCATTGCCATCATCCATTATTGTATCATCGTCCATCAGATCATCTTCTTCCGGATCGAAATCCATCGCATCAACCTCTACGCCAACCATCAATGCAGGCGGGCAGGTTGTCTGAGAAGCCATGGTTTCCTTAGAATTCTTTGGCTTGAAATATGTCTCTCGGTGCACCAAGGGACCATCTCCTTTTTTTCTCCTAGGCAGAGGGAGATAAGTAGTGAGAATATTCCCTAGAATAATAGAACCTCTGGTCATCATGCCCGAAGGTTTTTATTGTATCGAGACAAAACTGTGATGGAACTATTGCCATAAGTTAACGAGAATTTCCGTTTTCTTTAGATGATGTTTGAAATGAAAATTGGAGAGGGATAATATAACCCTCTGCAAATCTTGGTTTAATGTGTATCAATGGAATATCTCCTCGATCCTTTCACTGATCAATGACAATATCCAGGGTTCGTGTGTAATGAGTTGTTTCCATTAAATCTTACTAATTGCATATTTAGAAAAAAGTGCGAAGGTGGCGGTGATGACGAAGAGTGATTAAGAATTAGAAAAGTTATTGCAACATGTTTGAAATGAATACTTGGAAAGGATAACACTCTTCTTCGCAAATCTTGGTCTAATTCGTATCAATGAAAAATATTATCCGGCTTCCAGACATTAATGACAATCTTAACGGTTCCAGCAGGATGAACTACTAGCATTGAAGATTAATAATTGCATATCTAGAAATAAGTACGAAGGTGGCGGGGATGGCGAAGAGAAACTAAGAATTGTACATTTCTTCCACCCGCAAACCTATGAAACAGATTCGAAGAAATGGCCAGGTATGGAAAGCGGTCGGGTGGGTTTCAAAAATAGGGTCACAAGATATAGTCAGGAGACGTGAGGGGCCGATGGTGAAATTGTATGTCACAATGACAGATTTCAGCCATCAATTTGTATATCGTAGAATTTCGGGTGATGTTTGTACGTAGTGGAAGCTCAATGTTGAGGAAGGCTGGCCAGGAACCGGCGATGGTAATAGTGGCCAAGTATGCAATGGACAAGTCGTTGGTCAGACTCATGATATAAAAGCATTAGATATAATCGAAACATGAAATATTGACGATCTTGAAAATAGGGCCACAAGATCTACTTAGGAGACGTGAGGGCCCGATGGTCAAATTGTATCTACCCCAATTATTGAATGTAAAATGTCTAACACGGAAGAGGAGACAATGATGAATTTTCGGGGTCAATTTTCATATTGCAGAACTTCGGGTGTTGTATATAAAAGAATGAGACATTTGGAAAAAGGACCAAGTAAATAGAAAGTGAAAGAAAACGAGATAAAGGGAATTTTTTTTCCTAATTTGTAGATCATGGAAGTCTGGGTGTTGTTTGCAGGCGACAGAACAATGGAAACGCAATGTTGAACCCGCCTATTCGGGAACCCGTGATCCAAAAGATTTATTCAATATGAAACGGGGAAGTGGTCGGTCGGGCTGGTGATATAAAAGTAATAGTGGAAATCTGAAGATGTGAATCCACCAACTCCATCACCTAGACATTTTTCGAAAAATGAGTAAGTAACCAGAAAGGGAAAGAAGAGGGAAAAGAGAAAGGGGATGGCAATTTTTGGAAGCGGGAATTGTTGTAAGAAAGCCCCATTGATGGTCTTAATAGTAATTATGAAGCACATTAAACATGTGAATAGGTTATTCAATCAAGGAATAGATGCATTGAGCCATGCTTATAGTTTCCAGGATCTAATTTGTATAAGAGAAGCGTAAAAAATCTACAAGAAAATCAATTTTGGGATGTTAAGTAAATTTATTGTACTGTCATCTTCACCGCAAGTATAACAACGACAAATTTTAATTTTAATTTCCTCTCGTTGATATGATAGTTCCAATGGACTTCACATAGTATATATTCTTTTATTTCAAATTCTTCCAGGAGATTAATTTTGCTAAGTTCATCGATCAAGGAAAAGTGCTAAAAACGAGATAAAGGGGAATTTGTTTGCTAATTTGTAGATCGCGGAATTCCAGGTGTTGTTTGTAGGCGACAAAACAATGGAAATGCAATGTTGAACCTGCTTATCTAAGAACCCGCGATCCAAAAAGTTTGTTCAATATGAAGACGCGAATCCGCCAACTCCCACACCTAGACATTTTTTGAAAAATGAGTAAGTAACTAAAAAGGAACAACAGAGGGAAAAAACAAAGGGTATGAAAATTTTCGAAAGAGGGAATTGGTGTAAGAAATCCCCATTGATGGTCTTAACAATAACTATGAAGTGCATTAAACATGTGAACATGTTCTTCAATCAAGGAACAGATACAACAATCCATGCCTATAGTTTCCAGGATATGTTTGTATAAGAGAAGCATTGAAAATCTACAAGAAAATCAATTTTGGGATGTTTAAGTAAATTTATTATACTGTTAGCTTCATCGCATGTATAACAACAATGAATTTGAATTTTAATGTCCTCTCATTGATATGATAGTTCCATTGGACTTCACATAGTATATATTCTTTTATTTCAAATTATTCCAGGAGATTAATTTTGCTAAGTTCATCGATTAAAGAAAAGTGCTAAAAACGAGATAAAGGGGAATTGGTTTGCTAATTTGTAGATCACGGAAGTCCAAGTGTTGTTTGCAGGTGGTGGAACAATGGAAACACAATGTTGAATCGGCCTATCTGGGAATCTGTGATCCAAAAAGTTTGTTCAATATGAAATGGGGAAGCAGTTGGTCGGGTTGGTGATATAAAAGTAATAGTGGATATCTGAAGACGTGAATCTGCCAACTCCCGCACCTAGACATTTTTTGAAAAATGAGTAAGTAACCAAAAAGGGAAAGCAAAGGGAAAAAAGAAAGGGGATGGAAATTTTTGAAATCGGGGAATTGGTGTAAGAAATCCCCATTGATGGTATTAAAAGTAACTATGAAGTGTATTAAACATGTGAACAAGTTCTTAAATCAAGGAATAGATACAATGAGCCATGCTTATAGTTTCCAGGATCTGTTTGTATAAGAGAAGCGTTGAAAAGCTACAAGAAAATCAATTTTGGGATGTTTAAGTAAAGTTATTGTACTATCAGCTTCACCACAAGTATAACAACATCGAATTTTAATTTTAATTTCTTCCCGTTGATATGATAGTTCAATTGGACTTCGCATAGTATATATTATTTTATTTCAAATTATTCCAGGAAATTAATTTTGCTAAGTTCATCGATCAAGGAAAAGTGCTAAAACGAGCCACATACTACATTTGTGTCACAGAGCTTAGATTAAAGGGAAAAGCATGTCCTCTATAGTCTTTAAGATCATAGAAAAACTGCGAATATCGTGAAGGTATTATTAATTTTCTAGAATGAAGCATACAACCAAGAACCAAGTAAACACCAAATGTATTGAAAGTTGAGGCAGAAGGCAACACATGAACACATAAGGCGTCAAGCAAGATATGACAAGGTTCCATAGAGCAGTACACATCGACCTTTGCATCAAACAAGTTGATATATAAAAAAAACACATCGTGGCATTGGTTTTCTCTTACATTTGGTATATGTTCCCATGAGAAAATAACCGAGGCCATGGGATATGAACAAAAGTCTTTCATACACAAGACAACACAAAACCAGCGGAGCTTCGCCACTGTACGCTAACTATAACCATACCTCAAAATGGGGAACAAGAAAGTTGTCAATTACTATTTTACCATTATGCAAGATCACTATGGACATTTTCTTCTAATAGTTCCATGGTCTATCACTACCAGTTTTAACAATGCCAAATTTCCAGTATTATTGGAAATTCCTAATGGTTCTACCCAGAGGAGCAAGCTATTTCGACGGTTCAAAACATTGGCCCGAGTTATTTATAGTTGGATACTTTTTATGGGGTTTTCTCTCATGCTTCCCATTTCCGCACTAAAAAATATTACGTGCATGTACATCACCAACAACGGCACCCGCCTGTATGAATTCCAATGCCATAACTCCTCAATCTCTATAGAGAGATCTGAAAATATCAAACTCATATTTCAATCCATGCCGATTCCTTTTTTTTTTCAATTAGGGCATCGAGAAAATGCAGATACCATACCATAAATGTATAGTTGGAGAACATTTTTTTTTTAATTCGGGTACCCAAAAAAAATGCAGAAATCCTTCCATGGCTATATAGTTGGAAACAAATTGTCTAATTTGGGCACCCATAAACATGCAGACTCCTCTGTCAAATCCACAACCAACCACCATTTTTTTTTTAATTTGCACACTGCAACAAATATGAAAAATTCTTACTGGGAGATGCAAAACAACATCAAAATAACATCGATTTCATTTGTAATTAGATTCTCCTTGTTGTTTCAAGTGCACAAGAAGAGACAAAATCTCTGGAAAGAGAATTTTACAGCTATATATGTAAACTCAAATAACTCGAATCTGACGAACATTCATTTGGGTGTTGAAGAAAAATTAGAGAAACACATGAGATATTTTCATTCCTTCCAAAGCTTGATATGATTTTTTTTTCAGCCGATATGCAATATTGCATTGTCCTCATTTAAGGTAAATTTGCTATGTATCCGAAAGTCATGTAGCATGTGGACATTGTTTTCCTTTTTCTATAGGTATGCTTCATATGACAATTCTGCTAACCTGGGAGGCACATCTTGTAATAGAGGTTGTGTAATTGTACAATGCATGGTTTTGTTGCCCACAGTTCAGATGATAGCATTGAGGCAATGTCTATACATGTATGTAAATGTTTTACTATATCGTAGACAATCAATTGTATCATCACTTATGAAAGAAGAAGCAGAAGCAGGAGAGTTACATTTCACACATACAAGATCAAAGGGGGTCGAGTATGCATTCGCTACAACCAAAACACCCTCAACCTGGAAACGTAAGCACAATAGTTAATATATTGAACAATATAATATACAGCTACACCCCCCTCAAAAAAAAAACTACAGAAATTTGGTGAAGGTTATTTGTATGAGCAAAGTGAAGATGAATCTGTAGATGTATACACACAACAGTTGTAGAGCTAGTTAGTTTCTTTAGATCCTGTACTATCTCTGCTCGCAATTCTGTTACAAATGTTGCTTGGGTTGTGCAAAAGATAATTTCTTTAACATATCTTTTCTTTGTTATATTTTTGAAGAGAATAAGTGGGAATTTCCTTTTATGCAATTGTTGTTCCATTGATGAAAACAAATTTGAATAGGTATCGAACAATTGCAACTGCAACATGGAATAGTGAAATATTTGTGTAACTTAACCGAGATACATGGACATGTGAAAGTAAAGGACAAAAATAGATATGGAGAAAGATATCATTGCCTTTTTGTTGTCTGAATCTCCATCTTTATATCGACAATGTGTTGCGAGCCAAGTTTTCTTGCGAGTGTGACAACTACGCCAATGGTTATGATTGGGTAAATGTTCTTGCTCTGTGCTAGTTGGTTGATAGTTGCATCTAGGACGAAACGATATTTTGAACAAATAGCGAGAATTTTTTCCACAATACTTGTTTCGTTGATATATATAATCCGATCACAATAACCACGGTCATATACTATTTTGGGCAATATATTAAAATTTGTAATGGATATCCCATTACCTTGCAATATCTTTTCTGCATGTTTCTAGACAAGTTGTGTGGGAATAGTCAGTGTGACTGTCATCAGGGCCTCCTTGTCTGTCATGTCATCACGCATAATGGATCTAGTTTGTTTACCTTGTCCAAGTAGGTTCTATAGATGACCATTATGTCCCTGATGAACACTTGTCTAGTTCGACGGTTGTTCAAGCCCTCTATTGATAGTATTATGGGTGTTACAATTTTAGACCTAGTGACATTTTTTGAACAGGAAAAGTAATGTGAATGGTAGTGTGCATTATTTTTTTTGTTTTCTTTTTTTTTTGGCATAAATGTACAAGTAGACGCACAACTTGGATGAACTATGGAGCCAAAGTTTTGCAACCAAACCTCTTAGTTCGCGGAACTTGCGCTATGTTCGACGTCTCACTTTCACTTGTTGATACTTCTTGTGAACTACAAATTATGTGTTGCAGATGACATCAACATATTCACCATGCCATAGATGAATAAACAACTGAGGATATTGTTTTGGTAAACATATGCGGAACAAAATGTATGCATATTTACCTTTGGCCTTGTTGGCCTACCAATGTTTGGGATGATTGATTGTTGATGGCCATGTCACTAGTCCAACGTTTTCTGATGCAAGCATGTGTAGATGAACATCAGAAGGACTAAACAAGCATATGCATTGTATATTGTCTATAATTGTTCTTAATGTCACATGAAGGGTCGAAGGAGATGGAATGCGAAAACATGAGGACCCGAGGGTCAAATTGTATGCCTCAGATTTTTGGATTGAAGAAATGTGTAATAGTAAATAGGGCGCGATGGTAGGGTATGACGACCAATCTGTATATCGTGGAACCTGTGAATCCAGAGGTGCAATCTTGAACCCGTCAGCCCGACACCTGTAATCGACAAAGTGGCTAAGTATGGAATAAGGTAGAAGCATGACCATAAATGTGAACAAGTGAATCCACCAACCCACACATGAAGTCATTTTTAGAAAGACAACTAAGAAGAGTAATCATAAAGAAAAAGGGATAATAGAAAATGGGAAAATTAGAAATGGGGAGGACACAAAGGCCCATTGTTTCCAAATCATCGTTTTCTATTCCAATAATATATGCCCCCACCCGGTTTGTATGTTTAATTTACTAGCACAATTGGTATACCTTTTCGAATATTGTAGCACAGACCCCTTTGTTGTCGCATATAAGAAATCATCTTCTTGTCCAACCAATCAGTTTCTTTGAAGGTAGAAACTTCGAACATACAATGGATGTGAACACAAGTTAGTATGTAGAAAGACATGTAAAAGAAAGAAATATAGTTCTATTTATTTCAATGTAGCAGCAAAGAGAATACAATTCACATGAGAATAAGAAAAAATATCCATAGTATATACATACAGTAAAAAAGGTGCAAAATAGTAGAACAAATACACAAACAATAAATGAAATACTAAACACTGGAATATGAAATAAGAGTACAGGTATGCACCTCTGTAACTCCTCTACATTCGCACCAAAGAGTCCATCGTCCTCTCCAACAGCTCTGTTTGTTTAAATGTAGCAATGCAGGAAAAATACAATGGACATGAAGGAAGTTAGTATGAAGGAAGACATGTAATAAAGATAAGTAATTATGTAGGAAGGTATGCAATATCTACATACAATAAACTAGGTGAACACATATACAGACAATAAATGAAATACAAATCAACGAAATATGAAATAATAGTACAAGCATGTACCTTTGTATCTCCTCTTCCAGTGCTGCAATTAAGACTCCTTCGTTTTCTCCAACTATTATGTTTGTTTGAATGTGGGAACACACAAGTAATATGTACAAACGGTAAATGAGAATCAACGAATAGAATAAAAGATAGTTATAAACATGAACCTTTTCTTTTCTCCATTCATGGTTGTAAATATATAAATTTTTCCCCTGCCCAAAATATATTACAAACCACAAAATATTAAGAAATTGCATGGCCATAGCTAAATTCTTTTGGTTTTCTATGGAAAAGTATCCATATATGCTTCCATACACGGAAATATACTTTTGTAGTATCTTTGGTGTACATATCATATCTCAAGTATAAGACAAATTACATCGTGGTCACACCAGTCCGTTGATCTGGATTTTATGAGCAGAACAAAATGACTACAGATTATTAACAGGTACTTAACAAAAAATAACAGAGATACAGTAAAATTGGTATTCTATTCAATAAGGAAATAAGCTGAAACTGTAAAATGCAGCACAAAACAAGCTTGTTGGAATGGTGGTGGCTTATCTCTGAGAAGAGATGTGATGGTTGGGCTCTTTCACAAGAAGAAGATTACAATGAAGCTCTCAAGACATTTTTACTATAAACAGGAATGTCAAAAACCCTAGACATCCAAAAACCTAACCCTAGGAGATGAAGCACCAAAAGTCATGTGGGCCCCGTTTGGGTAAGTCAGTACATCAACTTCCCGAGGTCGTAACTTTTGCATACGATCTTTGTTTGATGTACTCAATACCTCGTTAGAAAGATCCATCCGAGGAATACAACTTTTGCGTGAGAAACATCAAAGTAAATTTTGTGTTGCTCCTCGTTTTCCCAAAGAACGTCATTTAGGGCCTGAAAATGGCTCAGGAAGTTTGAGGACCCGAAAACTGCTAAAAATAGTAAATTACCAAAATTGCCAGAAAATTGTTTTGAACCAGTTGGAAATGGTGGGTGGCCACCGATATCCACTTGAATCAATCCTCCCTCCTTAGGAAGAAATGGTCTCTGTTACATTGATTTCCCCCATCAGATGAGGAAATTTCTACTGAATTTGGCCCCGGGTGAGCCACTTGCCTTGCTACAGGAGTTGCCCTGCTTTAACGACTCGATAAAGATGTTCCTTTTTGTTGAGTTCCCTTGATCTGTGTTTCCACGATCTGATCACAATATGCCTATTGTATGTAGTCGGGGTTGAGCTCTGTTGGTGAAGGAGATCCACGTTAACACTAGGTGCATGCCAAGGAAAGGAGGAATGTTGAGCTCAAAAGAATTATCCCCCGTGGCCTTGGTGATGGTGTACGACCCATAAGAGAGTGGGAAAAGATTCTGATAGGGTCCTGTAAGGAGTTCTTTCTGCAAGTGAAACCAAACTTTGTTTCCCGCTTGAAACTTATGTGGCACCCGATGTTGATCATGGCGCTGCTTGTACTTGTCATTGGACTTTTGTAGGATATCCTGAACATGTTTGTGGATGTGCTAGATCCACTCAATGAATCAGGTGGCTTTGTCAGCTTTAGTTGGAGCAGGATATGAGTCAGTGGAGGTGATCACAAGGGGAAGTGAAACATCTATGGGACCCAATGGTTGGAATCCCAACCCCACCTGAAAGGGGTTGTGGCTGATTGAGATATGTAGGGCTCAATTGTAGCTATGTTGGACATAGGAAAGGCTCTCATCCCATGTGCGAGGGTGCTTGGAATTATACATGCGAAGGATATGCACAATCATTCATTTTACGACCTCAGTTTGGCCATCTCTTTGGGGGTGGAAGGCCATGGATTTGGTGAGCTTGGTGTCCAGCAGTGACTAGAAGCTCGACAAAAATGTTTTGAGAAATCGATTGTATCGATCTGAGACAATGGTTTGTGGGATTCCAAAATGTACCGAGAATCATTCAAAGAAGAGCTTGGCAGTGGCCTCTGTTGTGATTCTCTTCTTCCAGGTAACCAGAATTGCCATCTTAGAAAAGGGATCAACAACCTCAAAAACACAGTCATTTCCCCGCTTGGTGGACGGGAAGCCCAACATGTAGTCCATTGAGATGGATTCCCATGGCCTGTCGGGAGTAGAAAGATGGGTGTACATGCCCTGTTTCTTAGTGGTCAGTTTGGCAATAATGCAGGTAGTGCAGGACCTTATATACTTGTTGACCTCCTGTTGAAGTTTCGACCAGTAGAAATGTTTCTGTAGCATCACCACTGTATTTTCGACGCCGAAGTGTCCTGCCACTCGACTCTAGTGGGATTCCCAGATAATCTTCTCTCTCTCACTTGATGGAACACAAATACGGCCCAAATGACACAACAACCCATCCTGAAGATGGAAATTTTCGACAACTGCATTTGCACTCAACATTTGGTAGGTGGTGGCGAAGTCTGGGTCTGTCTCATAGATTTGGGGCCATCCATAGGTCTCATGGCCACAAGAGTATATCACCATGGTGAGTGTCGCGATTGGCGGTCTGCCGAGGTAATGAATGACATGATTGGTACTTCATGTTTTATACTTGATGTTGATGTGGAATTTCTACAAGTATGTGGACCACTTTTGATGACGGTCATTCTATAATTTTCCTTGTTTCTGCATGAACTGTAGTGGATTATGATCAGTGTGGATGATTGTCTCCTTCCCAATAATGTAATGTCTCCACTGGCGGCAGGCTTGCAAAATGGAGTACATTTATTTGTCATAAGTAGGGTACTTAAAGACATCATCTGATAGTGTCTCACTACGATAGGCCATAGGGTGGCCGTGCTGAGTGAGAACAACACCCACAACATATTTTGAAGCATCTGTCTCGATCTAAAAGGGTTGTTGCAGTTCTTGTAGTGAAAGTACTAGGGTTGAGCACAAGCACTGCTTCAAATCATCGAATGCTTGTTATTGGGACTGACCCCACACAAATTTCACCTTACCACCACCCCTAGATATTTGGCTGAGGGCCCATGCAATTGTCAAGGCCCAAGAAGCTTCGAAGATTAGTGAGTGTGGTTGGGGCTGGCCAGTCATGGATGACTTGGATCATGGATGGATCCACATGTACGCCATGTTGATCAACGATGTAGCCCAGGTAATGCACCATGTCCATGCCAAAGGAGCATTTTTCCAAGTTGGTGTATAGATTATGTTATCGGAGGGTGTGCAGAACCTGCTGAATATGATGCAAGTGTTCCACCCAAGTCCTTTTGTAAATGAGAATGTCATCCAGATACACCACTACAAAAGTATTGGTGAATGGTCACAGGATATCATCCATCATTCTCTTGAAAGTGGCTGGAGCATTTGTCAAACCAAATGGCATGACCAACCATTCAAAAAGGCCTTCCTTTGACTTGAAGGTAGTCTTCCATACATTTGTATGTTCTATCATGACCTGGTGGTAGCTATACTTCAGATCAATCGTATTGAAGTATTTTTCCCCCGTGAGTTGATCAAGGAGGTCATCGATTCGGGGAATCGGGTACCGTTTTCTGACTGTGATTTTATTCAAAGCCCGGTAATCAATGAAAATTCACCATGTTCCATCTTTCTTCTCTACCAACATGATTGGGCTCCCGAAAGGTGATGAGCTGGGATAGATGTCCCCCTTGTGGAGTAGTTCCTAGATCTGTCGCTTGATCTCCCCATTCTCTAACAGAGAGCAATGATGGACTGGCCCATTGGGCAGCGATGCATCGGGGGTCATATCGATGGGGTGCTTGACCTGGCAGTGCAGAGGTACCCTGGTAGGTCAGGAGAAGATATCTGAGTATTATTCCATGACATTATCTACTTGCTTCTGCTATGTGGAGAGGTCGGCCATAGAGACCCTGGATGTGGCTGTGATGTTTCACTCATTCTGAGAGAAAATCATGAATAAGACAAACTTCCCCGTCTGAGAGATGACCTTCCTGCATTTCTTAGCAAAGATCAAGGAAATATCATTAGGTGGGACTACCTTGGGTATCCTGTACAATTTCCTGTTAAAAGTAATAATAACACTACGAGGCTTAGACTCATATACAACATGAGGTTTCCATAAACAAGGTTGGACCAAAAGAACATCACAAACTTTGAGAGGAGAAACATCACACAATACCTCATCTTTGAAGGGCTTGATGTCGTATGATATTCAACACTGTTGGTTGGCGCGGAGATCGCTTCCTTGGCAAGCCATACAATGGTGTAGGGTTGTGGGTGCGGTGTTGTCATCAGGGCCAACCGCTTGAAAACCTCTATTGAGATGAGGTTCTTCTGGCTACTGCTATCAACGATGAAGTGCAACGAGGTTCCTTTTACCCACATTTGTGAATGGAAGAGGTGCTCTCCTTCTTCTGGCTCATCTGGCTCACCAGGATGGAGCTTGGTGGTAGCAACGGTGGCACTGGGTTCCGCATCAATAATCTATCTTCCCCTTTCTGGTTCTGACTCAGAGTCATAACCTGCATCTGATTCAAAGGATTTCACTTCGGCCATGAGCAACTGTCAACAGTGTTATGCCAAGGGCTCTTATGAAATTTGCACCACTTCCTGGTATCTTTCTTTGTTTTTATAGTGTCCTTCTTTGCTTGTGGATTGGACTGGTTTTCTTGATACTGTCCATATTTTCTCTGTCCTTTATTATGTGGGTTGGGGTCGCCCTTTCCTGGATTTTTTGTGAGGGGTTCCGAGGCCCAAATTTCTGCGTCTTTTATTTGATATTTTTCTCTATTTTGATGGCATATCAGTAGGTCACGCTGAAGGATGAGATGTACATAAATTACATTTCTGTCTGGATGTATCTATGCATAGAATCACGATACTTGAGCATCAGATGTCGCTCTGAATATTTGATAACCAGCTTGGTGCACAAGGTATGGAAGATATTTGTGAAATTTGTCACTGCTTAGTCTCTTTCTTGCCACAGTGTGGTCCATTTGGTATACAAGTCATCATAAATTTTGAAAGGGTAGTATTGTTCCTTAATAACATCCCTGAAGGATTCTCAGGTGTTTATGACTGTAAATAATGAGGGTTCCTTTGTTTCCTTTTGCTCACAGAAAGTTTCCCACCAATATTTGACATGGGGAACGACTTTGAGGAGTGCAAAAGTAATATTTTCTCTATTCGAAAAGTTATGGATAGAAAAATACCCTTCTAGTAGATTCAACCACTTGTCTACAACATATGCATCTATCCGACCTTCAAATATAGGAATATCGAAGTTTATTTGTACCTTGAAGGGGGCGGTGCCTCCACTCAAAGAAGATGTGTCGTTTGTTAGTAGTCATCGAAGGATTTTCACGAAACTATCCATCATATCGTTCCTTTGTTGCATGAGGGCTTCCTCAATCAACAATTTGAAAGGATCTCCTGTCCTATCATCTTTGTTTTCTCTTGCCATGAGAGGTCGCTTGGGCATGCAAGATCTTTTATCATCAAGAGAAATAATCTTGAGACCCAACTCTTTGTACTCTGACCTCGTTGGGGACATGCATTAAGACGACAAGGAGCAGACCACTCTGATACCACTGATCCAGATTTTATGAGTAGAATGAAATGACTACAGATTATTAACAAGTGCTTAACAAAAAATAACATAGATACAGTAAAATTGGTTTTCTATTTAATAATGAAATAAGATGAAACTGTAAAATGCAGCAGAAAACAAGCTTGCTAGAATGGTGGTGGCTTATCTTTGAGAAGAGATGTGACAATTGCGCTCTTTCGCAAGAAGAAGATTACAATGAGGCTCTGAAGGCCTTTTTACAATAAACATGAATGTCAAAAACCCTAGACATCCAAAAATCTAACCCTAGGAGATGAAGCGCCAAAATTCATGTGGGCCTCATTTCGGTAAGTCAGTACATCAACTTATCAGGGTCGTAACTTTTGCATACGATCTTCGTTTGATGTGATCAATACCTTGTTAGAAATATCTATTCAAGGAATACAAATTTTGTGTGAGAAACATTGAAGGAACTTCTATGTTTCTCCCTGTTTTCCCAAAAAAAAACATTGTTTAGGGCCTCAAAACGGCTCTGGAAGTTTCAGGATCCATAAAACTGCTAAAAATAGTAAATTACCAAAATTGCCAGAAAATTGTTTTGAGCCAGTTGGAAAAGGTGGGTCACCACCGATATCCACCTAGATCATCTATGTAGAGGATACAGAAGTTGTATTGTGATATGGGCACATTTCACCATATATGGTTAATAAGTGCGTTTTTCACATGTTTTATTTTAACAAAAAAGACAATAGATATTGCGATTGCACATGTAGTTGTCCAATTATTTCTTATGCCACTATTTTGTATCATGTCAACAATAAAGTATCAACAAAATTTTACAGCAAAAAATGCGGGCATGGAACAGGTGCCAGATCTCGACTTCGCCAGACACGACAAACAACAAAACCGCAGGTCCACTTGCAGGTGCAGGGTCTGAACACTGCAAAGCGCTAATAAAAAACCAGCTCCAACTACCGGCTAAGGACCCCAACCCTGCAAAGATGAAGTAAAAAAAATAAAACATCAAGCACCAAACCAGTGAGAAAGCACCAATAGGCCCAACTGCAGCCCCAAGGCCCCAAACTTGTAAACTTGAGCCAAACAACAACAACTAACAACCGACAAACCAACTAACCAACGAACAAGAAACAACCACCGAACCAGTAAAGAACATATGTATCTCCAATGATTACCAAACTGCAACCGAAGCACAGAAGGAACCAGAAACATATGACAAGCATGTTAGTAGAAATAAGCAAACATTCTTACTTGCAAACTACAAACATTGAACAACAAAGAAGGAATAGAAAATGAAATTATGGCATCGAAACTTACTCTGAAATGATGAACGATAGAAGCGCATGTCGAATTGTGGGTGCAACACCTGGACCTCGCAAAGTAAAACAAATATTTAAAGTTGAACCAAACAACAACAAGCAACAACCGATGAACCAATGAAGAAGAAGCACCCACCAAACCAGTAAACAATGTATGTAGCTTCAACGATGACGAAATTGCATTCCAAGCCTAGAAGAAGTATGAAACATACAATGCCTATTCAACTTGCAGTGGACAACAATATTGTCCAAATTCACTTCAATATTGTATGGAAAATTTCGAGGAAAAATGTACTCCGAGAAGCCTATTTAGGTAAGCATTTAAGGTTCTCAGGCTGTCTAAGGGCCTCGCAGTATGCAAACATTTAAGTTGTCGGGCCTATTTCAGGACCTCGCGCCATGTAAACATTTAAGTTGTCAGACCTATTCAAGCACCTCAAAATAAGTTTCAATGATCTAAACCTTCGGTATGCAAACATTTCAATACAAATAGAAATGACTAATAATAATAGGACAAATACAGCAATAAAAAAAAACAACGTCCATGCTCATAACTCGGTTTGTAAACATTTCAATAAAAATGTAATAAAAATTAAAAAGGAGCGTCTAAGCTCAAAACTTTGGATATCTACACATTTACAACATTGGGAACAATGAAGTTGGCAATAAGACCTCGAATATAATGTTTTTACTTCTATAGTATGAAAAATACAGATGACGTGAAAATTTATAGTCCAAGGACATATTAATATGAAGTCAACGAATTATCGATCCTATAGTCCCTCTGCGTCTTCGGCAGGGACTAATAATAATAAAATATTATACATATATCTCTCATCATTTTATTAGTTAGATAAGAAAGATTTGATTACTAAATTTTTTTAAGATATAAATACATTAATCCATTTTGAATTTTAAATTATAGCCTCTTCAATATAAACACATGCTCTTAATCATTAAGTATACTAAAATAGTATATTAATATTAATCTAAATAATAATATAAATCCAAATTATATATTATATATTAATAAATAATAATATTTTTTTATAGTTTTAATAGTTTGATGACAAAGATTAATAAATAATAAAATAATATAACATTTTCATTCTAAAATATAGAGGGATGAAAATAAAAATAGTTAGTACAATCCTATTTAACAACCACTACAATGGTAATGCCAATCTAAAATTAATTTTTCAAAAGTCATACCCTGTTTTATTTTGAGCTATTCAAAGGTACTATCGAGGAATCACCCGAATGGTGACAATACACATAAGTCATACACTATTTAATTTTGAGCTATTCAAAGGTGATATCGAGGAACCACCCCAATGGTGAGAAAGCACATATCAACACTTCTTAAATGGAGCGGTTGTTACAATGGGGTCAAGATTTTGTTCTATACATGAATGATGTTGGGATTTTGTTTCTTCATCATGTTAGACAATGATGACCATGAGATTATGGGAAGATTTGTTTTTACAAAAAAATAATAATTTTTTTGTTAATTGAATTAAGATTTTCCACATTTGACATTGCTTTGAATACACTATGTATGCAAGCATGTTTCTTACTTTAAAAGTGAATACAAAATAAAATGCTACATACAATTACACATCTCAATATTAAAACTATTTAATTGAAATTCTCCTTTGCATTTATGACTTTAATTATTTAGTGTAATGTATGAATGCTTATTGCATATCACCCACAATACAATTTACTAAACTTTACCTTAATTTAGTAAAATTAAGATCTTTTTAAAATTATATTGACAAAAATTAATTTATCATAAAAATACTTTGAGTTATAATCTAAAACTTTAGATTAAAAATAGTTTGTTAATTATTGTTTTGCATTGATTTGCATGTAATTAAATGCAATAAAATTAATATATTTTTAAAATTATATTGACAAAAAATAATTTATCATAAAAATACTTTGAGTCACAATCTAAAACCTTAGATTAAAAATAGTTTGTTAATTGTTGCTTTGCATTGATTTGCATGTAATTAAATGCAGAACTAACACTCTATTAATTGGTAGGTAAGGAATCCCCCGAATGGGGTGTTAGTATGGGCCACATGGCGGGAGGAGGAGGAGAGGACAGGCCAACGCGACAGAGGACCATGTGTCAGGCTCGTGCCAAGACCCGCCGCCTAAACACTGCATTTATTTGTTATTACGTCATCCGTTGCACCATTAACGCTGGTGCGCCCGACTCCCATTGTTGTCTCCACCATGGCTTCTCTATCTGCAGGTGACTTCAACCCCCGCATGCGACCCGACCCTCTTATCCCTCAGCTGCCCAAACCTGGCTCACTCTGGTTTTTCATGGTGCTCACCACCTTCGGCCTTCTCCAGGCTCTCCACATCCATTTGGGGCATTTGGTGCAGTTTTTCCTTCCCTGCATGCTCAGAATGCCACGCCAAAGAGGGAGGCCAAGGAGAGGATCTCCATGGCATCCTCCTCAACCCTATGTTTCTCCCCCTGGTTCTCCCTCAACGCACTCCTCGCAACCTTTGCAGCCCAAGCTGGAACCTCTCGCCTCCTCCACCCCACCTGCCTCCCATTTCGAATGTCTGGTCATCACTGATAGCTCACCGGGATCTCTCTCGCGATTTCCTATAGCTCCATCGAATTCCCTAGCCAGCGGGCCTTCTTTTTCACCGGTAGCTTGCTCCTCCCGCCCTCCCTTGGGGGCACCACCCTTTCTTCGGCATGCCCAACACAGTGCGCACTCGTCCATCGACTTCATCCCTGACTCGCAGCTGAAGGATAGTCTGGCCATCCTCTATGGGATGGTCTTTGAGCTCCGATAAGGATTGGAGGACCTGCATTTCCGACTGCAGCTTTTGGATGGGAAGACTTCGACCCTCCTTCAGATCCTTTCCACCTTCCAGGAAGCTTTCCACTCCACTCCAGAAGCCGTGGCAGAAACAGAGATGCCCCATGCAGAGGTCGTCGATACGAATGAACAGGTGCAACAGCCAGTAGGGAACAACTTGGTGCAGGTCACGCACAGGGACACGGAGGCTGTGACAGCTACGAGCATCCATGCGCACAATCCACCTGGAGTCACCGTACCAGCTGCCAACCTTGAAGGGGGCAACTTGGTCTCTGACATGCAATTGGAAGGGAAAGGGACGCCCATTGAAGAGGAACCTTGGGATGCGGCCTACCAAACCACCTGGCCAGGTTATTCCCAAGTGTTTGACCCCTCTGGGGATCTGATCTTCTTACTAGTTTATTTTCTTAGCTGTAGCCTAGTCAGATTAGCTCTGTTTATCTAAGATTGTCAGACTGTAAATTACTAGACTTACCCAGTTGGCTGAACCGGTTTCCCCTTTCTTGAGACAATTCAGTAACTACAACACAGTTGTTTTCAAGATTTTGTAACTTTGGTCTGGTTTTTAAAGGCCCTTTATATATAAATTCTCTTATAAAAAAAAATTAGTAGGTAAGGAATAATAATGATTGTTCATTAATTAAGGTTGACATTGCACAACATGTGTATGTAGTCTCTTTCATAATAGTAAAAAAACAAAACAAAAAACTATATACGTGTCTATATATATTAAATGGTTAAGTTGCTAATTATAAGCGTAATTTCCTAATTAATATACTATTTTGATAATAAATAATAATATTTTGTCTTTATTTAGTTTTAGAGAACTTTCAATTTATTAAAAAAAAAAAAATCTTAAAATTGTCACTTTAGTTATCATGATTGTCACAATAATTATTAATTATAATATTTTTTTATAGGTTATAGACTAAGTTATATATAATAATAATAATAATAATAATAATAATAATAATCTTATATTTGTTAAAATCATTAACAAAAATATACTTTTTTATGGAATTAAAATTGTATAAATGATAAAATATTGATCATAAAATTTGGCAAAGAATATTATGTTAAGATAATCTAATATTATGATATCAAAATATAAAAATACCATAATTGTCAAAATGACCATGTAAATTTTCATGTGAAAAATCTAGTTATTTATATGTAGTTTTGAATGTTTTAGAGTTTATAGTATGATGATAAGTATTTAGATTTAAGTTTGGAAAATGAAAAATATTTATTAATATTATTATAAATAGTTAACCTCATTAGAAGAAAGAGCAATGACATGGTGCTTTTTTCTTTACGAGTAAATGAGATCAAAACATATTATCTTATATAAACCATTATATATTTATTTTTACTATGTAAATGTTAATTTTATATTTAGTTCACAATTCATCGATCATATACTATTTTAAATTTTTTAGAGTTTAAATATGATAAATTTCAAAAACAAAATATCATAATTGTCAAAATGATGTTCCATGTAGAATTTTAATGTGAAAAATCTATATGCAATTTTGAATGTTTTAGAGTTTATAATATGATGATAAGCATTTAGATTTAAGTTTGAAAACTGAAAAATATTTATTAATATTATTATAAATAGTTAGCCTCATTAAAAGAAAGAGCCTTTGCCATTAAATGGGATCAAAATATATTGTCCTATATAAACGGTTACATATTATTTTTTGTTTGAAATTGTTAATTTTATATTTAGTTCACAATTTATCTATTATATGCTATTTTGAATCTTTTTTTTTGAGTTTATGATATGATGATAAGTTTCAAACAGCTAAAATGTTAATTATTTATTAATATATTATTGTTTTTAGCTTCCATTATATGTTATTTTGAAGTTTTTTTTGAGTTTATGATATGATGATAAGTTTCAAACAGCTAAAATGTTAATTAGTTATTAATAGATCATTGTTTTTAGCTTTATAGGTAATTTGAAGCTTTAAAAACAAATTATATTAACTTTTATTTTTTATTTAAAGGTACAAATCACTCATAAAACTTTCATGTAATTTGTGCATTTCCTTTGTATGATTATTGTAGTNTTTTTTTTTTTTTTTTTTTTTGAACTTTTCATTATCTAAGTTTGAGTTATCTTATAACTCTTGGCATTTCCAAATTAATATTTTGTTTGGTGTTATTTTAATTATATGAGTTTGTTTTATCTTACAAGTCTATTGTTATTGGCATTTCCAAATTTTAATATTTTGTTTGGTGTTATTGGCATTTTCAAATTAATATTTTCACAGTTTATGATAGGATGATAAGTTTCAAACAGCTAAAATGTTAATTATTTATTAATAGATCATTGTTTTTAGTTTTATAGATAATTTGAAGCTTTAAAAACAAATTATATTAACTTTTATTTTTTATTTAAAGTTACAAATCACTCATAAAACTTTCATGCAATTTGTGCATTTCCTTTGTATGATTATTGTAGTTTTTTTTTTTTTTTTT
>ML777513.1:682438-705274 GCA_009831015.1 Picea engelmannii
TATATATATATATATATATATATATATATATATATATATATATATATATATATATATATATATATATATATATATAATTTAATAAACCATATTGTACACAGAAATTTATATATTTTTATCAATCAAACAATACATAAACTCAAATCAATGTCTAAAAAGAAATAATTTTAACATTGTTCCTTTGCTTACATCACAAATAACAATATTAAAATCACATAAAAATATTTTTGAACTTTGAGATCTGTAATTGTCTCATCTTCATCAATATTTCTACCCACTCTCAAATCTCATAAACTACATGAACTTCGAACTACCATTTGACCTATAATACAAACACATAATAATCACAAATTGTACACATAACCATTGGCCATTATTCCTTCCAAGAACCACAATATGTAAAAAAAAAAACTCTAAACATAATCTCAAATAAGTAAAATGTTCTTGTAACACCTAAGTACATCAAAAACCACCAAATTAAATTATATTACCATGCTTTAAAATTAATTCTTCATTAAACAAGTTCACAAGTGCAGAAACTCTTCAAATGTTTCACAAAATAAATCCTTCATAGACTACCAATTTTAATAGAGATACTCTCAACAAAAAGAAACCAATATAATTTCCTTCTCTTTCCTTCAAAGAATACATTCATTCCTCAATCCAGCAACACGAGCTTGATCACACTTCCTCTGCGCATACTTTATAAACAAGCAACAATAAGAAAATCTGCACACAAAAACTAAAGAGACAATCACAAACAATTCACTCTCATTTTTTTTTTTTCTTATGATATTCCTGGACCTTCCCGTGAGGTTTTTTCTTTTGATATTCCTGGACCTTCTCGGTTTTTCTCTTATGATATTCTTGGACCTTCTGAGGAAGTTAAGTCCAGAGCAACCAGCTCTAATATCAATTTAGCAAACAGTATTGCACAAACAAAACTCTATTTAATATATTTATAAAAGAGGTTTTCTCTCAACATCATAACAATTAATTAAAATTAAAGCAAGCAAATATTTATACAAGAAGTTTTCTCTCAACATCATAACCAACATCATAACCAATTTATAGGAGTTTTCTCTGAACATCATAACAATTAATTAAAATTAAAGCAAGCAAATATTTATACAAGAAGTTTTCTCTCAACATCATAACCAACATCATAACCAATTTATAGGAGAATCTCTCAACCATATATCCATAAATAAAATTTGATAGTTAGAAAAAATCTTCCACAATCCACAAACAAACCCAAACCAATTTTTAAAATTAACATGAATTCTAACTCTCTCTATATAATTTTCATTTTATTTTCTCAATAAATTATTTTATATATATATATATATATATATATATATATATATATATATATATATAATTTAGTTGAGAAAATAACAATTCTTCACACAACAAATCAAGTTAAATATAATAACAATTTTTTAATTATTTATATTAATTAAAAAATATTTTTTTTGGTCAAAACATATATTAATATATTAAATTATTAGTATAAATTTACTTATAAATATATATGACTATTAAAATTATTAAAAATAGTTATAATTATTTAAATTAATCAAATAATTAATACATTTATATATTAAGAAATACTCGCACCTATATTTTTATTCTTCTTTAATTTTTTATACGTCAAATTCCAGGGATGTATGGGTGTTCTTAATATAAAACTGTCAAATTCATCCTGTAATATAAAATATGTTGGACGTCGAATTCCAGAGATGCTTTGGTGTCAAATGCATCTTGTAATACAAAATATGTAAATATATCCTGTAGGACGTCAAATTCCAGCAGGGATGCATTCGTCTTGTTGATATAAAATGTCAAATATGTCGCGTGGGACATCAAATTCCAGTAATGCATCGGTGTTGTTGATTTACTCCATAAAAATGAAAGTCATAAATGAATAATGGCGTAACTTTTAAATTGGATTTTAAAAGAAAATTTTGAAAAAATTCTTACCGTTTTTTAATAATCGACCTCAAATGGTAGGAGAGTTGAGCTGCATAGACCTTTCCATCACTTGGGAAACCAATATTGCAGATCCATGAAATAATTCGTTGCATCAGAAGAGTGAGTACCATCAGTTCAACCTTAATCGGTATTAATCCACTACCGTGCTTCATTTGGCACTGAAACAATTTCACAGTAATCGAATCAACAATTTCACAGTAATCGAATCAACAATTTGCATAGACCTCACCGAAGTATATCTGCAAAGACTTCACTTTGCCACTTACAATCACATACACATATGCACAAGTGTCGTATTTATAGTTAATTCTTGGTAACACTGTGAAATGATAAATTCATGTATCAATGATTTTCTTGGTCACGCGTTACATGTGAAGTTGCATAGTTATTTGATTCTCACAGTATATGTGTGTGTACTCTTTATATATACTTAATTCTTGGTCACACAATCTTCTTCTCAAATAACACACACACTCTTCTTGTGAAATAACAAACTTCTCTTTCAGGAGTGATTCTCTTGAACACGCATTACTTGTGGGGTTGTTTTCTTGACCGATTCTATATGTACGCACGCCCAGTGAAGCAACAAAACTTGTATTTCTTTGAATGATCATGTTTCGCTTAGAATTTCTTCACCACAAACTCTCTAGTTAATCTCACCTCCCACATCTAAAGTCTCTGTCAAACATTGCGTTTTGTATACCATGATCTGTGTCAACACAAATTAGTTTAACCAAAAACTACATAGCCGTTCAGAACGGACATTCTATAAATCACGCGGAACGGATAAAAAATTCTTAAAAGAATTAGACAAAGTTTTTTTTTGCATGTGTCATTTAAAAAAATAAAAATCTCATTAAATCCTCGCATTAACCATTTAAAAAGAAAATCTCATTAAATCCTCGCATTAACCATTTAAAAAAGAAGTTCTCATTAATTCCTAACAATCTTCGAGTATGTTCTAACTACATGAACTTTATGAAAGCTTCGAATTTATGATTCCATAATGTTTTAAAAGGTTTTGTGTTCTATCGAATTATATAAAAAAATTGTTCATAGGTTGAACGTTTTCTTTTTTATTTATGGGTTTAAGTTATTATTCTTTTTTAAAGGTGGATTATATTGTTTCTATATAGGATCATTATGACTAGTTTGATTTTAGTTAAGTTTTATGGAATTATTTTGAAAAAGAAGATTAGTTTTTGGTTAGAAATTCAAGGTAAAAGAGCTAAAGGCCAAGCCGGGTTTAGGATCAACTGTGAACCATCTTGTTACCTTTTGGATCATTATAGAGGAGTTCCGCAATATTAAAATCAATATTTTTTGTTGTTTTGTTGACTTTAGAAAAGATTTTGACATGGTTCCTAGGAAAAACCTTTGGAATAGGTTGGAAGAGATAAAAGTACCTCTCAAGTTAAGGGATGCTATTGTTGGAATATGAAAACCAATTAACCAATTGTGGTTAAAGTGGTTCATGATTTCCTCAACAATATTTTGTTGTTGGATTTAGTTAAAACTAATCAGCAAAAGAAGGGGGCAACAATTAATGTAATCAATTTTGTAAAACTGAAGGAGAGATTGTATAGGTATGTATTCCTTAGAGGCAGATTGAGAGAAAGGGGCTTCAAGCCCTCTCTGGGCTACTAGTTGTAATATCCTGTTAAGCAATAAAATGCTACTGCCATTGTCTCGTGGATGTTTCCCTCACCCTGAGGGTTTTACCATGTAAACCTGTGTCTCCTATGTGTGATTTCTATTCTATGTTTGAATTCATGTTTCTATGTACTTGTTTACGCTTTCGTTGCACAACAAGTTGTATCAAAGGAGGTCGTGTAATATCCCTCAGCCGAACCCAATTGTAAATGTAATATAAGTGTACTTAAGTTGGTGAGTTGTTTTGACATCATTTGTAATGCACATCCCATGGCATAGTGCGCGCATGAACTACGCAATAAAACGATGTAGTATGCACATTCCTGGATAATGCGCGCAGTATGGAAGACAACGAGCCTCGTGTATATGATATGTGTTATAGGCTGGCTAGCCAGTTATTATAAGCTGGGATGCTTATGTTTTGGTATTAGGTCGGAGTGCCTAGATGTTAAAGGCCAGTGCACCTATTTTGTACATAACTCATGATTAATATAAAATACATTGTTGCGTGCAGACCGACCATGATAAAAGAGATGGGGGATTGAACTTCACTAGTTAGGGAAAGGGAGGGCCAAAATTCAAGGGAATATTATATTAATATTTCCTAAAGCATAAGGTATGGATAATTATTTTATCCTAAGTTCTAAAGTTGGGGACAAGTGGACCAAAGTAACTTCTGATATGACAAGTGTCAAGTTGGGGACATGCATTCATATCGTGGGGGGACTTAGCTCATTTGGTCACTTTTTCACGGGGAATTCTTACGAGCAGCTTGACCATCATTCTCACCATCACTTTTGACAAAGATTTTTACAATGATTTCTTCCATCACTCAGTTATCCAGTCAGTGATTCCATGATCATTTTCACTCACGCAGTTAGCTATCCTTGAGACATCCATTTCACCATATCTGAGCCTGTTTCCATAACCTTTTCCGATTGGTGTACCTAGTTAGCTTGGAGCGGGATTGAAGAAGCGGGTTGTCAGGCCCATGAGCAATTCTCCGAGCGAGTGAATTGTTGGGGATTGATTCCTGAAGGTACTAAACTGCAGCTACAGTGCTCTCAGACTTCCGTTCGGGCATGTTGTTGAAGCCTTGGAAGGGAAGTGGGGCAGCCAAGGGACTGTTGAGAAGAGAAGGGGCACACTTCCTTGGGTGGGACATGCATGTGGGGAATGAGAGTCTGTAGGTTGTTGGTTGAGTGAGAACCTAAGACCGAGTCTTTCCTATTGTCCATGAGCCTTATCCTAGTTAGGAACCCTTTACCTGGGTCGAGTTCAGTCCTAGCTCGGGGGTGACTCATTGTTGAGAGTGATCAATAATGTAGTCTAAGGCTGGGAGGTTCATGGATGGTCTATACGCAGTTGGTGACAATATTTCCAAGATAAGTACCAATTGTATCATAAAATGATATGTTTCATCATTATTTACGTTCTTATGTTTGTTATTTACATGCCTATGTTAGGGTTTATCATATATGTGGATATAACTGTCTATATGTTTGTGGGTATTTCCCTGTATATGTTGCATATCTGTGGTTACTGTTATTTCAATATAAAATCGTATATTACAGAATGTAATTGTTGTTTATGTTTATATGTAAAGCTTCTGCAAGAATGTTGTATGTATATGTTTAAGTTGCATGAAGTTTGAAGAGAAAAATTATGTGGCATAACTCAGTTTATTATTGGGTATGTTACCGTATGTTCCACAGTAAGAGAACAAAAGTGTTCCCTAGAGTAGCATGTCTGGCCTATTTAAGGTTGGGGATGTTACCAACTGGTGTCAGAGCATGAGAGATTGCTCTGGAGTGGCATCCCCCAACTTGCGAGTGGCTGGGGGAACATTACAAATTGGTATCAGAGCTTCAGTTTCAACACTGAACCTGGATAGGCTAGAGGGGTTCAGTTGAAGCAAATATTCACAGAAAAGTAACTTCGATGTGACTAAAATTCAAGTCACGGAGCATCCATGGAAAATGTTGGTGTGTTGGGGTGCACAGTAAATTTTGGCACCGTGTGGAAAACATTGGCATGCAAGTGTGTGTGGTAAATTGTGGCGTCGCATGGAAGATTATTATGTGCAGATGCACGCACTGAATTTAGCCCTGTGCGGTGAGCACGCACATAGCAATTCTCACATCGGGTGTGCAAGTATTACTTAACATAGAGGAGTTTTGTTGGTACGCACATATTATGAGCATTAGTTGTCTCGCAATAGTGTATTCAAGGGTGCACACAGATAATTGTTAACGATTGAACATATTGAACTTTGACATGGTGCAATTCATAGGGCGAAATGCATGTGGAGTATCGGTGCGCGATACCAAAACTATGCGTAGTGGAAATCGGCGCACAACGCACAAAGTAACACGCACAAGTTGTCGGCAGAACGGAGAAGAAATGCATAGTGGATATAGGTGCGCAGAAAAGAGTTTTACCTTGAGATGTTTCTATGCATGATAAATACAAATTTACAGGTTGAAGTTTAGTGTGCACGAAGTCTCTTGGAAGGCGATGAGTCTGAGTTTAAATTGCATAATATTAGCAGAAAAAGAAACACACAACCGCATTGAAGCATTAATTAAAAAGAATTATGAGTTTTATATTCCTCCAATTTCGACAGATGAAAGTGAAATATAAGCTTATAAGAAAAGCATACTATAAAAGAAAACAAGATTCATAACACCACCAGACAGAATTTTGTAATAAACAATATAAAATCCTCTTATGTATTTATATAATCGTATTAATCACAAAATTACAAAAGGGGGATGACAACAGTTATCCTGTTGTAAAAAGGGTCGTTTAAGAATAGGCCTATCATCTCTGGTGCTCCTTACCTCCACTACCAGTTGTTCAAAAATTTGTTGAAACATGCTTAATTTTGTTTGAAGACTCACTTCAACTTAGCAATCTCCTCCTTTAAAGAATCTAACCAGACCGATTGATTCTCTCTAACACTTTCAACCGCTTCAGCCGTGGATTCCTCCTTCTTCTATCGCTTGCTCATTTTCTTCTTAGCGGCTGGCCTGTTGATGACTAAATCCTTCATAGTGGGATTCAGACTGACTTCCAACCATGAGTCTTTAGCCGGCTCTGTGTGGAATTTATTTGCTAGAATGTGTGCAAGGACCCTTTCCTCCTTATTCACAGGAAGTCTAGCATGTTTCCTGAATAACCAGTCTCACTCGATTTAGCCTTGTCCATGTATCTCAGGTTGTGGATACCGAAATGAGTTTTACAGAGAGAAAAAAGTCGAGCAATTTGGAGATTACTTCAGTTATGGATACACAGATACCTTCATACTTGAGGATTGGTAGTTATAGAATTCCATTTATGAAGCGCATACGGATTACGTACAAGAGCGTTGGGTTGTCATGCTCAGCCAATTCATTTCGAATGATTAGCTTTTGATTTCATTACATGGCAGCGTTCAACTGACGTCACATGGCTGTGAAGTACCGAATGAATGAAACTGGGTGATTTGACTAACCGTCTCCCACTCCACGAGTGGTGGATTTGACATGTTGAAGCACGTGATACTGCATCTTGGTGAAAGTGGTTTCGGCAAACCACCTTCTTGCACATATGTATCTCTGAAGTCACCGCGCGTCTATGTTTTCAAGACTTGGGTCTTATCTAGAATTGTCATGGTGATAACACCGGGAAATCAAGAGAGATAATTCTGATGTATATATTGAACCAAGATGGTTCCTATTTTTCAGGAATTATTGAATTGTTAGCCTGATAAGTTTCGTTGGCTGCATGTTCTTGTAGAATTAACAACAACTAGATCAGATTAGACTAGTGTGAACGCCATAGGAATGGAAGAAGCACAGGGGAATTACAGTCAGCAAGATGAGAGTAGAGGGGTGGATGTCCATTTGGGCATTGAAGGAACGAACTCCAATGGACATGGAGAAGAAGGGAATGAAAACATGAATATGGATGAGACCATTAAGAATTTTCAGAAGGATGTCCAAAGCCATAAAACTGATAATGAAAGGCTTATGAGAGCCAAAGAGCAGCAGGATGACTTCAACATGAAGTTATTGGAGGGCTTGAACTGAATAGAAAATAAATTGGTTAAGGAGAGTGGCTCAAGTAAATCTATAAGTCACCAATCTTCGGATGAGAAAAGAAAAGAAAAAAGTGTTAGTAGACATCACCATCATTCCCCAAGGCATTCCAATAAGAGAGTAGACAACAACTCAAGTCTATCCCCTGTCAGAAGGTGTAAGAGGTCTAGGGTGGATGAGCTGTGAGGAGAAATGAACAAAATCAAACCTCCTACATTTGATGGTGAGCACAAGAAGGATGAAGATGTAGAAACATGGTTGTTGGGCATGAGAAAGTATTTTCAATTGCATAATTATTCTTCTCATGCAGAAGGTAGAATTTCTATCTATCAACTCAAAGGAAAAGCCTCCATCTGGTGGGATCAACTTGTGCAGGTGCAACACATTGAAGAGAAAAGTGTTACCTAGAGGGAATTCAAGAAGTATTTTGAGAAGAAGTACTTGACGAAGAGATATTGTGACAAGAAAATGAAAGAGTTCTTTGAACTCAAGCTTGGAAGTATGACCATAGATGAATATGAGAGAAGGTTTCTGGAACTTCTGAAGTATGTCTCTTTCATCAAGGATGAGACAGTCAAAATTCAAAGTTATTTGAGTGGATTGCCATCGTTCATCAATGAAAAAATAGAGTATGATGATCCCAAGACATTAGAAGAGACCATAAAGAGAGCTAAATGCCTATATGATCAGCAGAAAGCAAGGACAACTTTCCAAAAGGCTTGGGAAGACAATAAGAAATTCAATATGGATTAGAGGAAGAAGGGAGCTAAGCCACCATTCTTCATAAATAATCCAAAAGGACAACAAATGCCTACATAACCCAGAACGATTGACATAGGGAGTCAAGGGCCAAGGAAGCCACCTATGCAATGTTGGGGTTGTAAAGGAGACCATATGTTCAGAGATTGTCCTCACAGAGGTGAAAGAGGTAGGGTTGTTCACAATGTACAACAAGCTAAAATAGTGGAGGACATGGGCAGATATGTGCCAAGGATTTATGCATCCCTAGACAACAAGAAAGAAGAGTATCAGTCCCACATGATTGAAGTGGAAGGTATGATCAACAACCAAACCATTTTTATTTTAATTGATTCAGGAGATAGTCATAGTTATATAGACCCTAAGATGGTGGAAAGTTTGCAATTTCCAAGAAGAAAGCATGGTAAATCATGGTTGGTGCAACTGGCTACTAGAGCCAGAAGAAAAGTTAATGAGATGGTTAAGTCATGCCTCATAGACATGAATGGAATGAACACCAAGACAGATTTAAACATCTTGCCTTTAGGTTCCCATGACTGTCTAATTGGGATGGATTGGTTGGACCAACATCACACTCTCTTAGACTGTCACAACAAAGAATTTACTTTCTTGGATGAGGAAGGGAAACTAAGGAAAGTACAAGGAATTCCTAGGGCAATAACCATTAGAGAAATTTAAGCATCGTAGCTGAAGAAATGTTACAGAAAAGGGTGTCAAATAATTGCAGCTCATTTGGCAGAGACACCTAGAGATAAGGTGCCAAAT
This sequence comes from Picea engelmannii, assembly GCA_009831015.1. NCBI lineage: Eukaryota > Viridiplantae > Streptophyta > Pinopsida > Pinales > Pinaceae > Picea > Picea engelmannii. Next base: position 691,693 of record ML777513.1, read on the forward strand.
TTGGAGGATTATATAGTCCTGGAAGATTTTGAAGATGTGTTCAAGGAGGTACCCGAACTACCCCCAAGGAGAGACATTGATTTCTCTATAAATTTAATGCCTGGAGAAGCACCAGTATCAAAGACTCCTTACATACTGAGTACACCATAATTGAAGGAGTTGCAAATGCAGCTTGAATAACTTTTGAAGAAGAGATATATACGCCCAAGCGTGTCACCTTGGGGTGCCCTAGTCTTTTTTTGAGAAAGAAAGATGGAACACTAAGATTGTGCTTTGACTTCAGATAGTTGAATAAAGTGATTGTTAAGAACAAGTATCGTCTGCCAAGGATTGATGACCTCTTTGATCAATTGAAGGATGCAAAGATATTTTCAAAGATAGATCTCAGATCAGGATACCATGAGGTAAGGATTAAAGAAGAAGATATCAGCAAGACCGCCTTCAGGACAAGGTATGGTCATTATGAGTTCACAGTGGTGCCATTTGGGTTGTCAAATGCACCATCTGTTTTCATGTGCTTAATGAATGGTGTTTTCCGAGAGTATTTGGACAAGTTTGTCATTGTCTTTTTGGATGACATTCTTATATATTCCAAGTCAGAGGAAGAGCATGAACATCATTTGAGGATGGTGTTGCAAGTATTAAGGGAGAATCAGTTGTATGCCAAATTGAGCAAGTGTTCATTTTATTAGAAATAGATTCATTATTTGGGGCATGTCATTTCAAAGGATGGGATAGCAGTGGATCCTGAGAAGATAGAGGCCATTAGAAAATGGTCAGCACCGAAGAATGTGATAGAGGTGAGATCATTCATGGGTCTTCCAAGCTACTACAAAATATTTATTGAAGGATTCTCAAAGATTGCACACCCAATCACTTATTTGCAAAGGAAGGGAGTGAAGTTTCAGTGGACATTGGATTGCGAGAAGAGTTTCCAACACTTGAAACAATTATTGACAAGTGCTCCAATATTAAGGATCACAGACCCAAATGAAGACTTCATCATATGCATCGATGTATGTAATGAAGGACTTGGTGGAGTCCTCAGTAAAAATGGGTTTGTCATATGTTATGAATCAATGAAGTTGAAGGATCATGAAAGGAACTATGCCACTCATGATTTGGATTTGGCGGCCATAGTGCATGCCTTGAGGAAATGGAGACACTACCTCATGGGAAATAGGTTTGAGCTAAGAACAAACCACAATGGTCTGAAATATTTATTTGATTAGCCAAATCTAAATGCTAGGCAAAGCAAATGGTTAGAATTTCTAAGCAAATATGACTTTGATATAAAACATATCAAGGGGAAAGAGAATAAAGTGGATGATGGACTCAACAGGAAGGTGCATGAATTAAATGATACAACCATTAGCATGTATCAGACTAATATTAAAATAAAAATTCTGGAAGCTGCAAATGCAGATCCGCAATACAGAGAATTGGTAGCAATGCTCCAATAGGGTAACATGCCACAAAGGGTGGATAATTATAATTTGGGAATAGATGGAATACTGTTGCGCAAGAACAAATTTTTTGTTCCAAATGTCCAGGACTTGAAACGTATGATTTTTCATGAAATGCATAATGTTCCTTATGCAGGGCACCCTAGATATTAGAAAACCGGGGCAGTGATCAAGAGCCATTACTTTTGGCCAGGTATGAGGAGAGAGATTGTTGAATACATCGTTAGATGTATGGAATGCCATAAAATTAAAGCTAAGAATAGGCACCCAGTAGGGTTGTTGCAACCTTTACCCATTCTTGAATGGAAGTGAGAAGTGGTGATAATGAATTTTATTATGGGATTGCCTAGAATAGGCAAGCTGCATGATTCGATCATGGTGGTGGTGGACAAGCTTACGAAAGCTGCCCATTTTATTCCATTGAAAACTACTCACAAGGCAATAGATGTTGTTGATATTTTTATGAAGGAAGTGACATGATTGCATGGAATTCCTAAAACAATTATGTCCGACAGAACACCGAAATTCACCTCGAAATTCTGGAAAGGATTGTTCAAAGGATTCAGAATGAATCTGAACTTTAGTACAACTTATCATCCTGAGTTTGATGGATAGACAGAGAGGGTGAACAGAGTGATCGAAGATATACTGAGAATGTATATGATGGACAAACCATCGAAATGGGAATACTACCTACACTTGGTATAATTCTCTTACAACAATGGGTATTAGGCATCATTGAAGATGAGCCCATTTGAAGTACTTTATAACAGAAAGTGTAATACTCCAGTGAGTTGGGATAATCCGGCTGATAGGACAGTAGTTGGGCCAGAGTTGCTCAAGGAGATGGAGGACCAAATGACAAAAATTAAGAAGAATTTAAAAGTTTCCCAAGACAGGTAGAAAAGTTATGCCAATAAGAATAGAACCCACATAGAATTCAAAGTGGGTGATCATGTTTTCCTGAAAGTAAAAGCTAATAGGAGTTCCCTAAAGCTGGGAAGCTGCGCCAAGTTGGCAGCTAGATTTTGTGGACCATTTGAAATCCTAGAGAGGATTGGTCCAGTTTCTTATATGATTGCATTGCCTGCATCTATGTCTGTTCATAATGTCTTCCATGTATCATTGCTAAAGAAATATATACCTGATGCTAATCATATTATTGATTGGAATGTGATTCAGGTGGAGCAAGAAGATGCTCTTCAAGTGCATCCGGTGCGCATTTTGGACTGGAAAGACAAGCAGCTTTGGAACCAATCCATAGGGCTTATAAAGGTTCAATGGACCTGGTATGGTCCTGAGGACGCTACTTGGGAGCATGATGATGCAATGCAAACATAATACCCACATCGTTTTGATTTTTTTTGAAAACTCTATTGTATATGGGTGTATGATGGACCGAGGACAGTGCATAAATAAGGGGAGGGGATTTTAATATCCCTTGACCGAGCCCAATTGTAAATGTAATATAAGTGTACTTAAGTTGGTGAGCTATCTTGACATCATTTGTAATGCACTTCCCATGGCATAGTGCAGGCATGAACTGCATAGTAAAACAATGTAGTATGCACATTCCCGGATAACGCGCATAGTAACCAAAGTGCATGCAATATGGAGGACAGGGAGCCTCGTGTATATGATATGTGTTATAAGTTGGTGAGCCAGTTATTATAAGTTGTAATTCTTATGTTTTGGTATTAAGCCGGAGTGCCTAGATGTTAAACTCCAGTGTGTCTATTTTGTACATGACTCATGATTAATATAAAATACATCGTTGTGCGCAGACCGACCACGATAAAAGATATGGGGGTACTGAAATTCACCAGTTAAGGAAAGGGAGGGCCAAAACTCAAGGGAATATTATATTAATATTTTCTAAAGCATAAGGTATGGATAATTATTTTATCCTAAGTTCTAAAGTTGGGGACAAGTGGACCAAAGTAACTTCCGATATGACAAGCGTCAAGTTGGGGACATGCATTCATATCATGGGGGGACTTAGCTCATTTGGTCACTTTTTCATGGGGAATTCTTACGAGCAGCTTGACCATCATTCTTACCATCACTTTTCAAAAAGAGTTTTACAGTGATTCCTTTTATCACTCAGTTATCCAGTCAGTGATTCCATGACCATTTTCACTCACGCATTCAGTTATCCTTGAGACATCCATTTCACCATATCTGAGCCTGTTTCCATAACCTTATACGGTTGGTGTACCTGGTTAGCTTGGAGCGAGATTGAAGAAGTACGTTGTCAGGCCTGTGAGAAATTCTCCGAGCGGGAGAATTGTTGGGGATTGATTCCTGAAGGTGCTAAAATGCAGCTACAGTGCTCTGAGACTTTCGGTCTGGACTATTGTTGAAGCCCTGGAAGGGAAGTGGGGCAGACAAGGGACTTTTGAGCATAGAAGGGGCACACTTCCTTGGGTGGGACAGGGATGTGGGGAATGAGAGGTTGTAGGTTGTTAGTTGAGTGAGAACTTGAGACAGAGTCTTTCCTATTGTCCATGAGCCTTAGCCTCGTTAGGAACCCTTTACCCGGGTGGATCTCAGTCCCATATCGGGGGTGACTCACTGTTGAGAGTGATGAACAGTGTAGTCTAAGGCTGGGAGGTTCGTGGACGATTTGTACGCAGTTGGTGACAATATTTCCAAGATAAGTACCAATCATATGATAAAATGATATGCTGCATCATTATTTACGTGCTTATGTTTTTCATTTACATGCCTATGTTACGGTTTATCATATATGTGAATATAACTGTCTATATGTTTATGGGTATTTCCCTGTATATATTGCATATATTTGGTTACTGTTATTTCAGTATAAAATTGTATATTACAAAATGTAATGGTTGTTTATGTTTATATGTAAAGCTTCCACAAGAATGTTGTATGTATATGTTTAAGTTGCATGCAGTTTGAAGAGAAAATTGATGTGGCATAGCTCAATTGATTACTGGGTATGTTACTGTATGTTCTGCAGTAAGAGAACAAAAGCATTCCCTAGAGTAGCATGTACGACCTATTTAAGGCTGGGGATGTTACTAATTGGTGTCAGAGCATGAGAGATTTCTATGGAGTGGCATCCCCGGCCTGCGGGTGGCCGGGGGAATGTTATAGGTCGCATTCTTGATGGAGGAGACTACGGTGGTGTCAATGGCGGTGATAGATGAGGAGCTAGTATTGCAGGCTATTAGGGCTCACAGAGGCACGAAGTCTTTGTTATGTTTATATAGATCGAGCCACCACTAAAATGACCAAGGATCGAAGCTCGCAGAGATAGTGAATGGTGTGATAACAGGGATGATTTTCTATGGGATGCGACACTACTTACAGATTCGCTTATCAATTGCGGGAGAACATACGAGTCAACAATATGCTTCTAGAAAGAGATTAGAGCTGCCAAAATCCAAGGTTATTGAATGAATGAAAAATTTAAGAGTCATCGCAATATGTTGGATGAACTTGAGAGCATTTACTGGAATATAGAAAATAGACGAGATGTTGAAAGCAGAAGCTCAAGCGCTTTGGGGAAATCACGTCGGATTTGTACCTCTGCGGCTACCTATAATGAGAAAGGTGGAAAATCCTATGGAGTTCATGAGAATGGAAAAGCGTATCATGGACAAACATAAAATATCAGTAGGATCTTTTAATAATGTCATATCTTGTTGTAAGATATGGGATCTACATAGTGATATGTGGAAGAACCATGTTGAGGTTGAGAGGACAGAGGTCATGCAGATTAGGCTCATGAATGGTGAGGATTCACATGCCCTACGTAAATATCAGAAGAGGAGAAGATTTATCTCCTGTGTGACTTCCATTTTCATATTGGAAAAATATAGTTTTCTCTTGTTGGCTTGGAAAGTAACCAATAGTTTGTCCGTTGTGTGTGTCATTTGTTGTAGTTCCATTTTGTGGAGAATAAATTAGCAAGGATATATTTTTTGTGGGAGTCGTCTCGTAGAGGAGCCGCTAGTGTTGTTGTGACTACTGTTAGCGTGGCATGCGACTGGTTTAAAGAAGTAGTTGTGGTCGTGGTCGTGGTAGTACATGGGGTGGAAGGGGTCCGTGGGTTCATGCTCATGCCCATTTTGAACCTCGGAGGTTTGCAGCTCATGGTGGTTGTTTCATTGGTCGAGGTCAAATTTGAGGTCCTAGATTAAAGCGTCCTCTGGTACGAAATGCATATCCATCTGTATCAGAGAGACTTCCAAGTAGACACTTGCCACCATTTTAAAGGGCACAAGATAGGCACTCGCCATCTCCAACATATGCAAGGAGTAATTCAAAGAGATTGGTTGTTGGATAAATATCGACAAGGGTCTTACGTGTCTAAAAGTGGAGCTGACTTTTCACAATTACAAATAGCATACAATGGTCAAGGTAGAGACGATTGGATGAAGTTTTTTTTTTTTGAAGTGTTGGTTATTCTCACGAGTTTGCCATTATTTATAAGCTTATAAGAATTTATTGAAGTATTTTTTGTCTTTAATGTCTATAAGCTTATTAAAGAAATAATTATAAGCTTATGTTGAATCACTAAAAGGGGAATAACTTATGTATGGTGATTATAAGCCCGCTTATGTTTATTTTGAGAATGGTGAATTAAAGTTGGCCCACCATCTCATCATTGTGAAGAATAAACGGTGGAATTTTGAGAGTTTATTCAAAGTCACTTTATTAACAACGATGAAGGAAAAAAATGTTGATTTAGGTGTTTGTTTGAATGGAAAAGCAAGAGGATGGGATGATAAATGGAAATAATGGCGACGGTAAAGTTACTATGTGAACATTTTTTCTCTGGAGTTGTAAATTAAATGATTGCATGTAAATGGGCATACGACTGTAAGACCTAATTAGGCATGCGTACCCCTGGGCTATTGGGTCACCTATGAAAAGTCTAGATATAGATTTAGGTAGACCAAAGACGGGTGGAGGCATGTATGTGTGTTTTAACCTTGACTCGATAAATGAGTCATGAGTTAAACTTTGTATTAGGTCAACAATGGTGGGTTTCGGGTCTATGTCTTTCGGTTTCCCATGGTATGGTGCCCATGATATTGCATGTATTGATGCCTATTCAAAGTCTAAGTGAAACTCAATTGTAAATGGGCCTAGAGGTAAGCGACAAAAGCTTACTTGGCTGGTTTGGCCAGATTTGGTCAAGGGAATGTTCATGTCAAGGTGGAGCATTGAGACTCCATTGTACATGGGCCTAGAGATGAGTAGTGAAGGCTCATTTGGAAGTCTTGGCCAGATTGAGATAATCTCTTTGAATTTAATATTCGAGGTAGAACACTAAAGGTGTTCAGGATCGCAACAGAATATTTGTTTTCAAGCTCAAGAATTCATTGTATGGCCTGGAAAGCGCATCCAGGAAATTGGTACAAGAAGTTGATTCCTTCATGGTGAGACACGATTTACAAGAAGTGAGTGTAACCATTGTGTATATTGTACCCTCTATCTTGGTTTTTAGATTGTTGACGATATGCTTGTAGCAAGAAGTAGCATGGTTAAGATCAACACGTTGGTTCAGTTGACTTGGGTGTTCGAGATGAAGGATCTGGGAGCAGCAAAACAATCTTGAGCATAGAAATTCATAGAGACGGGATTGATGGTAAGTTTTGGGTTATCACAACTTGAGTATATGGTAACAATACTTAGGAAATTTGATATGAATTATGTGAAACTAGTATTTTTTTTTTTTTTTGGCTTTCCATTATAAGTTTTCTTTAGGTTTGTGTCCAAGTGATGAAGAAGAAAAGGGTTGTATGTCGCGTGTATAGTGTGCTAGTATAAATATTAATGATTGCGATGAAAGGATGAGATATTTCACGAGTAGTTGGTGTTGTCAGTGGTCACATGACAAATCTAGGTGGAGCATTGAAATGAGTACTTCGGTTTTGGAAGGACTAGTATCACCTATGTTTATCTTACAAGAAGGTAATGAATGGACAATGTCATGGTATCAGGTAAATTGATTGGCAAGGTGGAGATTGATGGAATATGACAACCAATTAACCAATTGTGGTTAACGTGGTTCATGATTTCCTCAACAATATTCTATTGTTGGATTTAGTTAAAATTAATTAGAAAAAGAAGGGAGCAACAATTAATGTAATCAGTTTTGTATAACTGAAGAAGAGGTTGTATAAATATGTATACATGAGAGGAAAATTGAGAGCAAGGGGCTTCAATCCCTCTCCGGGCTGTTGGTTGTAATCTCCTGTTAAGCAATAAAATGTTATTTCCATTGTCCTGTGGATGTTTCCCTCACCCTGAAGGTTTTACCATGTAAACCTGTGTCTCCTATGTGTGATTTCTATTCTGTGTTTGAATTCATGTTTCTATGTACTTGTTTATGCTTCCTCTACACAATAGTTGCAATAAGAATGTATGAGAACATTATTGCTAAGTTTAAAAATACTGAGGGCTGGTCAAAAGAGATTAACTGCAATATCAAAGTCAAACAAGGTTATCCCTTGTCCCCTACCCTTTTTTTCATATACATTGACAAGTTAGAAGATTTCTTAGAAAAAGCAGGTTGTGTCGTCCCTACTCTCACTGGTATAGTCATCAATATTCTTCTTTATGCCGATGATATTGTTCTTATGGCAAGGAGTCCCCATGATCTTGAAAACCAACTAAGAATCCTTGAGTACTTTTGCTCCAATATGGGTATGACTGTTAATACTGATAAGAATAAGGTCATGATTATTAAATCCAATAATATCTCTTATGATACCTCCATATATGACACCAACAACTTGGAGGAAGTGACTTCATACAAATATCTTGGAATTGATATTCATCACAAGCTCAATTGGAATTATAACATTGAGAAAAGGATTATTGGGGGATGGAAATTTTATTATGGGATTGAAAACAATTGTAAATCAACTGATCTTTGGAGTTGGGATAAGAAGAAAATCTTATTTGAAACTCTTGTTACACCTGTTATTCTTTATGGATGTGAAGTCTGGGGTTATAATATCTCTCGTGAATCCTTGAGAAAGATAGAGCAAATACAAAAGAATTTTATAACTTATAATCTCAAAATTAAAGGAAATACTCCCTATCCCATCCTCCTCTTATAAACAAACTTCTCCTCCATTGAGAGCATGGCTATGACTACCTAATGTATAAGAACAAGTTGAACAACATGGAAGACAAGAGGCTTCCTAAAATTACTTCAAAATTGATTCATAACCACCATCGACTCAAACGAGGATGGCATAAAGATGCCCGGTCTTGGCTAAACTATTGGGAAATCATGGAAGACACCATTTTGCATAATAAAGATATTATTAAAAAAAACGTCAAATCAAAATTTAAGGAGAAAATGTGGTTTGATAAAGAGTTAGAGGAAAAAAGAAAATTAAGGTATTATAAGGATGTAATCAACCCTAATCTAGAAGATCAAAATTATCTATCTGTTTTGCAAAGTGTAAAGAAAAAAATAAGCATTACTAGGATAAGAACAAATTCTCATGAGCTCCATAGTGAAATTGGGCGTTGGTCAATTCCTAAAACACCATGGGATGAAAGAGTGTGTCACCTTTGTGACACTAAGAAGGTTGAAGATGAAAATCACTTTCTCTTAGATTGTCCAACCTATACCCATATTAGATCTCATTTTCAAAATATTTGTCACACTACCAACCTTTCTAACCTCTTAACTTAACAAAAGTATGGTGATCTTGGAAAGCTTCTCTTAATACTTTTCGAGCATAGAAACAAAATTCTAAAGAATTGCAAGTAATCACTTACCCTCTTAAGGTATGATAGACCAATTCGGTCTTAGTGGTCGTTAATCATCATCATCATCATCATCATCATAGTAAAAAGTTTCTTTGAGGTTGAATCACTTCATACAATAAATAGTTAAGAATCTATTTTTATCACAAGTTTAACTAAAAATATAGAATTGAGAAAAGGATAAATGGAGTGTGGAAAACTTAAAGTTTGGGGTTGCAACATCTCTAAAAAAATTGTGGAGAAAAACAAATCCAAAAGGGGCTTATAACTTATAACATTACAATTAAATGAAATACACCTTAGTCTATCCTCTAGGAGTCTTTCCCCATTGAGAGCATGATTATAACTAGATGCTTAATGTACGAGAACAAGATAAACAACATGGAAGAAAAGAAGCTTCCTAAAATTGCTTCAAACTCCAATCAAAACCACTTTCAACTAAAACTTGGATGGCATAAAGATGTCAAGTCTTGGCTAAATTATTGAGGTATATCTAAATTTAAAAAAAAAATTGTGGCAGAATCAAGAATTATAAGGTAAGAGAAAATTATGATATTACAAGGATGTGAATCTGGAACAACAAAATTAGATATTGTGGACATAACTTTGTGGAATTTATGTCCAATGTAATTCATGTGTAGTTGTGTGGGTTTCATGATTTTAAAATGTTTCCTTATAAGTCATATTTGGTGTATTCACTATTATACTCCTCTCAATGTGATTATTTACTTTGATTATTTTGTCTGGTCAAGTGGAAGGATGGTATAAGTAATTTGCTAATCAATTCATTTTGCATGCCTACACTATTCTATTGGGTCAACCACTTTCAAGAATGCGAATTGAATTTTGCCAAATTTTTTCAATTAAGCTAGGAAAATTGGACTAATGATGAGTATCTTTATTAAGACTAGGAAACATGGAATAATGATGAGTATCTTTAGGACTACACTATCATCTGAGAATGGTATAAGTAATTTTCTAATCAATTCATGTTCCATGCCTACACTATTCTATCGGGTCAACCACTTTCAAGAATGCCAACTGAATTTTGCTAAATTATTCAATTAAGCTAGGAAACCTGGACTAATGATGAGTATCTTTATTAGTACTAGGAAACCTAGACTAATGATGAGTATCTTTATTAGGACTGCACTATCATCTGAGTGTATGGAAATGAGGTTGAACCCTATTTTTTACCACTACACATTACATCACAAGATTTTACATAAGAATATTCTAGATATAAACTTGTAGTTGATTATTTTCATTTCATTTCAAAAAACCAAAATTCATCTTTTGTGTCATCGGCTCAAGTTTTCTCTATTATTGTCAAGAGTATATTTTTTGTAGATATCGTAAATAAATTAATTTCTTCTTTAAGATTAAATAAATTTGACATTTGGAAGTATGATCCTCATGAGGTGATTTCAAAACAATATATGTCTTTGAATTATGCACCTTATATGCATCACCCTAACCATGCAATTGAAATAATGGACAATAAAAATACCTAGGAAGAGGTGTAATAGTTTATGATGATGTGGATAATGAGTGGTAGCTTAATGAAGGAGTCAAAATGAGAAACAAATCTTAAGACAACTTATAGTATGGATTTTGATGTTGTAGATTCATAATGTAGCGTAATTGAAACAATAAAATTATCTAGTGGTGCAAGATGGGTGACTAAAGTGATGGAAAATTTGGTAGTGAAAGTTATTTCTAACCAGGAGGCTATAGGAAAAAGAAAAACATATGAACTCTCTAGTGGACTTGAAGATATGGATACCGATGAGCTTGACCTTAAAAGAGGAAAATTTAAAGAATCAGTCATGCATATTATTTCTCTCGTTGAAGAGAGCTCAATGAAAATACCCGAGGAATGTTAGGCATCATAAGAAAAACACAACATAAAACCAGAGCATAAACGAGCAATATCAAACACGCATTAAACCAAGAACAACAAACACACAATTGGACACAATGATTTATGTGGAAACCCAATGAGGCAAAAAAAGCATGAGCAGTGATAATCAGTATTCTTTTATCCAAGGGATAATTACAATAGCCAACCCAGGAATACAACCATCCTTTTCTCTCATACACAAAACACCTCAATATTGAGTCTTTCTCTCACACACTCACTACACATTGCACTCACACCTCTATGGGTATGATCGTATATATAACATCTATCACTCAGTTACACAGACTGATCATGAATAGATCACATAGTTACACGAACAATTCATAAATAGATTGCATGCATGCGCATTAACATAGTTGCATGCATGTGCATGTGACCGCATGAGGAAATTCCTTGGCATGTTTCCAACAATATCGACCTTGACAACAATTTACCTCATATATCATTCCCTTAATTAATTCATCACCTTTTCTACAAGCCAAGAGAAGCCAAAAACCATCACAACTCTCCAACTTCTCTGACAATACTGTTACGTGAACATGCCTACATGACGCACTCCAACATGGATCATTCTATCTCCATCGGTAACCTGTCTAAAAGACTGATGCACTTGTCCAAATCTCATGAATCATAACCACAAACCAAATCACTACAATGACTGTAGGTGATACTTGTTCTTCTGGGTTTGAAGTGTTGGGGTTACTTCACACACACCTAGGATTGATTTTTCCTAAGGTTTTTCCTTGTTTATTAGTCATAATTAGTCATTATCAAGTCTCCTATATTTTAGGGGAGAATATTCCACCCGGAGAATATTCTCTTCCAGTTGACACTTCAGTTTGACTAGTTGAGTTGAGTTTAGATGCTACAATGGTTTTGTCACCATGCAACATTGGGATCATCACCAGCTAATGCGCACTTTCCTTGGGATCATCACTAGACTGGCACATTACCCTTGATTTCCTGACTTAACTCCTCACTACTCTATGTTCAATCAGTTAATTGAACTCCTCACTACTCTATGTTCAATTAGTTAATTGAAGACTAGTTGACTAGTTAACTCAGCTAGGTGGTAGTTCACTCTCGTAATTTCCTGAGAGACTAGAATAGGTGAAAGTTCACTCCCGTAACTACTGATGTGTGTCTATATCACTCTAGACCACCACTATGGCTCATTAGTTACTCATGTATCCTATATCTATTGTAAATTATTCACTCTTTGAGTGTGGAATACGGTTAATGAGAATTATTCCATTCTTTCTCTCCTTCTTCTTATTTCTCCAATTCTCTCTGCAAATTTGTGTATTATTGTTTAGATAGATCTATTATGTGGAGGTTCAACACATTTACATGGTATCAGAGCCGACGGACTTCTAAGAAAAATCTACACCAAATTATTTTTGCAGGCACTGAAGATTGAAGAACGCAGAAAATATGGAATTTATGTTTTACTCACCGATAATACTTCTCACACCTCATAACTATTTGGAGTGGAAGCCATAGATTTTACTTATTCTCAGAAGTAGAGGCTTATACCAAATAACCATGGCAATGGAAGTAGATCTTGATTCTGCCGATGAGAAAAATGACTTTCTCAATAGACAAGATATGGCCATAGGATTTATCTGTTTGTCTATTTCTCCATAAATTCTCCACCAAGTATGTGATGTCAGACAAGAATTCACTCCAAATGAATTATGGACCATATTGGAGGTTCTACCTAGGAATGAGGAAGATTGTGAAGATTGCATGCAGGGGATTGGAAAGATAGAGTTAGAAGATAAGCCATCAGAAGATCAAGTCTCTTATTATGAAGAGTCTTCTACAGACGTTTTTGCACACATTTGTATCCAATTAATTGAAGATGATGTATACTCCATTTCATATTTTTTTTTTTAATTTCATGTGGAAGATATATGGCATGCATCTCAGGGGTCACATACAGGCACTTTTCCATGCGCAATGCATGCATCTCAGAAGACAAAAAGGGAGCCGCGCACATCAGACTCAATTATGATATTTTTTTAGCACAATTTGCATAAAACAATTGGATATTTGATTTCCTCTCAGGAAAATATCCAATTTCAAAAAAAAATCGACCAAAACGGAGTCCGGGAAGTCAAGTTATGATAATTTTAAAATCAACAAAATTTCAGCGCTTTTCTGGAAACGACCGCATGGTTTTCAAAATTTCATCCAAATTTTATTTGGATATTTTTAATTACAAGAAGAGAAAGTGGATATGTGTGGAAATATCAATGATGCATCTACTTCATCAGATCCGTGTAGACATCTACAACTTCAACACAATCTTCAATGAGCACAAACTTGCATAGTTGCGAGGTCTTCTTGGAGTGAAGGACAGGGTTGCTTAGCAACTGTTTTTTGTTCCTTCTCATTTTTACTTTTTTTATGAATTGTAATT
>ML777513.1:708866-726261 GCA_009831015.1 Picea engelmannii
TTCAAAATTAATATTTCATTTTTCTTTGTAATACATTTCATAATGTTTTGTTTATTTTACAATATTTTTGAATCTAATTCTTATTAATTCTAAGTATGTGCAGTTGAGGATTCTTACATGTGGTTCAAAAATGGGAGAGTCTCCCTATCTTGGTGCACATTCTCTCCTTCAAGGTTCTTTTGGGTAGTATGGGCACTCTCCTTTAAGGTTCTTCTAGGTAGTCTACACAGGGTTTTTGGGTCATTTTTAGTTGTTTCAGGGTTGTAAATAAAGGGTTTTAGGGTTGCATGCCCAAGTTTTCAGAGTTGTTTAAGAAACAATTTGCATAAATTTCATGTGGGTGGGTAAGACCTAGGTTTTAGTTTTGAAACCGAGCTCTAATACCATTTGTAAGATCATAATCCATGGGATTCATAACTAAAAGTACAATTATAATTAGATACCATGTGTAAGTCTAAATAATAAATTTATTACCAACAATTTCCAAGAATTTAATTCTTATATTTCACATTGACAACAAAATATCAATATTTATAACTTGATTAAGCCAACATAGTGGACTAGTAAAATACCTCTTGAAGATGAAGCCCTTTGAGATGAAGTCCTTTTTACTGTTGAACAGTCTTCTACTAAAAGCTTGAAACTAAAACCGCCTGAAATCGTTTCCTCCCATCTAGCTAGGAATAGAGCCTCTCTGAATCCCTATCTCCAAGAAATCAAATTTCTTGGCCCTTGATCCCAAAATCCTAGCAACACCAATGCCCTAGTAAATATCCCCACATAAATTTTGGCTTCTAGTCTCCTCCCTCCTTCCTCCTTTTCCCAATATTTTTTCAAGAAAAAAGAAGAAGACCTCTTCCATGTCCCCTCCCCTCTTCCTTATCCTACTCTCTCGAATCCCCATCCCCCATTCAATTCCCAACTGCCTTATCCCCCATTAATTCCCTCACCTACCATTAAATAAAAAAATAAAAAAATGATTCAAATATATTTATTTTAATAATTAATTTTATTTAACTTAACAAATTATGATCATAAAAAAAATCAAATTAGGTTGTTATGATATGCTTGGATCTCTGTTGATATTGACCTTAGTCTTAGCCTACTGAATAAGATTGTTCAAGAGTAAAAAAAATCTCAACAACTTTCAGTATTGGATTATGACAACATGATTTTTGTTGTGAGAGTTTCCAACAAACATGCCATTTGCAATAATTTTATCTAATAAATCACACCTCTTCGGGTAGAAACTATAAAAGAAATAAACCCATAGGATGGTAATTATCAAATAAGGAACCTTGAGGGAATCTCCAACCCAATTCAGGGGTGATATGTTGCTGAAATATTGTGAGCGACAGAGTCTATGGTTGGGAGGAACGTTTGAGTCATGCACATAGTTGGTGACTTTTCATAAGAGATAAGTGTCCTTCACATGCTTATTTAATTACTGTGTTCTTTAATGTTATATTTTAAATGGGTTTATCTTCTGTATGAATTTTCATCTGCATATTGCAGTTAACTTTGTGCAATGTTAATGCTTGTGTGTGTGTGTGTGTGTGTGTGTGTGTACTGAAGGGCTAAAGCGCATAGAGGTTTGTGACATTTATTCCGATGTTATGATTGTATTAAAAGAAGTGTATTCGTAGAGGAAGAATCAACACGAGTCTGGGTGCAATACCTTAATAAGGTTGTGCATAGTTAACTCGGTCTACTTGTAACAGGGAGTGTTATAAGTAGTATATGTGCACTCGGAATTTTGAAGTATCATTGTCCAGTAGCAAGCTTGAGCTACTATAGAGAATATACTAGAGGCTAAAGTTGATATTGTGTGACATGGCCTAGCTTGGAAAGCTGGAGGATGTTACATTTTGGTATCAGAGCCATTGGTTCAACATTGGACTTGTATGGGCTAGATATTGGCGTGAAATAGACGTGTGCGTTAAGTATTGGTGTTGCGCAGTGTAGAGTTTGTTTTTCATAGAAATCCATTGGTGCGTGGTATATAGTTGTGATGCACCTAAAAACGACAATGTGGGGGTGTGCACACTAGTGTATGGATGTTAAAAATAATCCAAAGAAGAAAAGAAAAGAAAGGATTATGAGAAATTGTGCATAGCTTTCATAAAACTGCGCATTAATTAGTTTAAGAAATCTTGTTGACTACACTTTTTGCAGAATTAACAACAATTAGTTTAGGGAAAGATTAACGAAGAGATTAAAACCATGGCAGGTGTGCATAGAACCTATAGTGGAGATGAAGAAATGGAAAGTTTGTACGTTGGTATGGGTGCTGAAGGTAGATAATCCAATGGACATAGGGAAGGCTTAGAAGAGAGAATGAACTTGGTAGAGACTATAAAAAGTTTTCAAAAGGATGTCCAAAGTTATAAATCCGATAACGATAGGCTTATGAAAGCCAAGGAGGAACAAGAAGGATTCAAAATCAAGTTTATACAAATCTTGGATAGAATTGAGGAAAATAAGATTAAGGAGACAGAGACAAGTAGGTCAGGAAGACACATATCTCATGATGAGGGAAGAAAAACAAAAAGTGTTGGCAAGCATCTCCATCACTCTCCAAGATATTCAACTGGGAGAGTGCGTAGTAGTTCAAGTCCATCTCATGTCATAAAACATAAGAGAAGGACTAGGGTGGACGAGATACAAGGGGAAATGAATAAGATCAAGCCTCCTACTTTTGATGGTGAGCATAAGAAGGATGTGGATGCATAAAATTGGTGGTTGGGTATGAAGAAATACTTCCAACTTCATAATTACTCCTCCCAGGAAGATGGGTGATTTGTCATTTATCAGCTGAAGGGGAAAGCATCAATGTGGTGGGATCAGTATGTGCAAGTGCAACGCATTGATGAGAAGAAGGTTACATGGAGGGAATTCAAGTGATATTTTGAAAATGAATATTTAACCAAGCACTATTATGATAGGAAAATGAAGGAGATCTTTGAACTCAAGCTTGGGAGAATGACCATAGACGAGTACGAAAGGATATTTTTAGAGATGTTGAAATATGTTCCTTTTATCAAGGATGAACGAGTGAAGATTCAAAGGTACCCAAGTGGGATGCCATAGTTTATTAGCAATAAGAGACAATATGATGATCCCAAGACATTCAAAGAAACCATAAGGAGAGATAAATTTCTCTATGATCAACAAAGGGGAAGACTGATTTTCCTAAAGGCTTGGGAAGACAAGATCCAAAGCAAGGTGGAATAGAGGAAGAAGGCGTTAAGCCACCATTTTTTAGAAATACTGCGCAAGGAAAACCAATTTCCAAGGAGCCCAGAATGATTGAGGAAATGGAAACCAAGCAAAGGCAGTAGCCAATGAAGTGTTGGGTTTGTGAAGAAAATCATATGTTTATAGATTGCCCTCAAAGAGGTGAAAAAGTGAGGACTGCACACATTGTATGGAAAGTTGCCATAGTTGAAGATATGGGTAGAAATGTGCCAAGGATTTATGCAGCCCTAGATAACAAGAAGGTTGAGTTTCAGTTGTACATGATCAAGGTGGAAGGTAATATTAATGACCAACCCATTTCTATTTTAATTGACTCAGGAGCTAGTCATAGTTCTCTAGATCCTAAGATGGTGGAAAGATTCCATTTATCAAGAAGCAAGATTGGAAAAACTTGGTTGGTGTAGTTAGCTACAAGAGAAAAAAGGAAAATTAATGAAATGGTTAAGGCATGTACAATGGAGATGAATGGAATGTGCACAAATGATGATTTGGATAGTATACCTTTGGGATCGTACAATTGCCTCATTGGTATGGATTGGTTAGATGAGCACCATGTTGTACTGGATTGTTACAATAAGGATTTTACTTTTTTGGATGAGGAAGGGAACTTAATATCAGTTCAAGGAATTCCAAGGGTTGTAACTATTAGAGAAGTTTCAACCTTGCAATTGAAGAAAAGTTATAGGAAAAGGATGTCAAGTATTTGCAGTGCACATGGATAAAGTGCCAAGTGTTGAAGAATGTGAAATACTGAAAGAGTATGAGGATGTCTTTAAATAGATATTGGGATTGACTTCGAAAAGAGATATTGATTTCTCTATAAATCTGATGATGGGAGCAACACCTGTATCCAAGACTCCTTATTGGATGAGTACACCACAAATGAAGGAGTTGAAAATGCAACTTGAAGGGATTCTGAAGAAGGGGTATATACACCCAAGTGTGTATCCTTGGGGTGTACTAGTTTTGTTCGTGAATAAAAAGGATGGTATGTTGAGACTTTGTATTGACTTAAGGCAATTGAACAAGGTAGTAGTAAAGAACAAGTATCATTTTCTAAGAATAGATGATCTCTTTGATCAGTTGTGGGGTGCGCAGATATTTTCAAAGATTGATCTCAAATATGGATATCACCAAGTGAGAATAAATGAAGAAGACATCAGTAAGACTGCCTTTATAACAAGGTATGGACATTATTATTTCACAGTGGTGCATTTCGGGTTTTCAAATGCACCAGTTGTCTTCATGTGTTTAATGAATGGATTTTTCAAAATTTATTTATATAAGTTTTTCATTGTATTTTTGGATGAAATACTTATTTACTAAAAGTATGAGGAAGAGCATGAGAATCACTTGAGGATGGTGTTGCAAGTATTGAGGGAGAATTATCTTTATGAAAAGTTGAGCAAGTGTGATCCAGATGGGTATCGGTGGCCGCCCAACTTTCCATCTGGCTCAAAACAGTTTTCTGGCATTTCTGGTCATTTACTATTTTTAGCAGTTTTTTCGGGTCCTGAACTTCCGGGGCCATTTTGAGGCCCTAAACGATGTTTTTTTGGGTATGTTTCTCTCGCAAAATGCAATCTACGATGCTATTTTGTCTCGAGCGTTGTAGGCCTCAGATATATCTTTCCAACGAGCTATCGTGCGCCCTAAACAGAGATCATATGCAATAGTTATGACTCCGGGAAGTTGATGGACTAACTTACCCAAACAGGGCCCACTTGACTTTTGGCATTTCATCTTCTAGGGTTAGGTTTTTGGCTTCTACCTTCCTTCTTTTGATAAATAAGGACCTTCGGCCTCTTTTTGTAATAAACCTGGTCACGGATGAGCGTAGCCGCCGCATCTCTTATCAGGGATATTCTACCACCATTCTAGCTATGTATTGTTCAACAGTTTTACAGTTTCTCTATTTCATTAATTAATAGAAGTGTGTGTTTACTGTATCACTGTGTTCTCTACAATACTATTGTGCACACTCTGTCATTTTCTTCTTACATTCCATTCCTGCATAAATCTGGATCAGTGGTATTAGAGAAGACTGCTCTTTTGTCATTTTTTTGTGCATGTCACCGACGAGGTCGGGATATAAGGAGTTGGGTCTTGAATTAGTTCAGCTCGAGAGAGAAACCCCTCTCTGATGCAAACAACTGCCCATGGCAGAGGAAAAACGAGATGACAGAGTAGGAGATCCTATCAATATGTTGCTCGAGGAGGCTCTCGCACGACAGTGGAACGAGATGATGGACAATTTTGCGCAAATTCTTCGACGGTTGTCGACCGCCATGGAAGGAACCTCGACCAACAATCAATTTGGAGGACCGACCCCTTTCAAGGTACAAGTTAATTTTGATATTCCCTTATTTGAAGGACAAATAGATGCAGATGCTCTAGAAAAATGGTTGAATCAGCTCGAGGGTTACTTCTCGGTCCATAACTTTTCCAACAGAGAAAAGATTACATTTTCACTTCTTAAGGCGGTCACCCATGTCAAGGATTGGTGGGAAACCCTCTGCGAATAGAAAGAGGAAAAAGAGGGTAATGAACCCACGCTGTTTGGGACAGAACCCACATGGGCATCCTTTGTTGATGTCCTCAAGGAGAAATACTTCCCTGTGGGGAACTATGACGACCAGTACACAAAATGGGCAAATCTGCGACAAGAAAGGGACCAAGCAGTAACAGAGTACACGAACAACTTCCATACCCTGTGCACGAAGCTCGGCATCAAAGACTTCGAGCGACACCTGGTTCTAAAATATTGCAGCGGCCTTTATCGGTACATCCGTATCGAGATGGAATTCCTGGACATCTTGTCATTGGGTGCCGCCTACTAGTATGTTGTGAAAATCGAGCAAAAATTTAAGCAAAAGAATAAGCGGGAGTTCGGCAGGGATGATTTTAGGGGCTAAATTTCGCTAATGGGCTAATTTCCCATGGTTTTCCCAAAAAAAATTTCGCTATTCCAAAAATGATTCACCCAAATTCTATAGGATAAAATTATTTTACTTAAAAATTGGCTAAATTTTATACAAACTAAATAAAATCCTTATAAATTTGAATATTTTTACAAAAATATTGCCAAACATTTTATAGTTGGAATGTTAAGGATTAGTAATATTCACCAAGGTTTCTACATTTTAAAATAAATTTCCATCCTTAAAATCATCCCTGGAGTTCGGTTCGACAAACCAGAAGCAGGGTAAGGGAAACCCTAGTTCACAGAACAAAGTACATAGAAAAGATATCCAACCCTCGGACAACCAGCCTAAGCCACAGGCGAAGAAGGGTAACTGGAAGACAAAGAAAGACACTGGAAAATGGTGTGAGCTCCATAAGAGTCCCATGCACAACACTGATGAGTGTCATGCGAAACAATCACTGCTTACCGAGATGAAAGCGCCCAAGTCAGATCCAGGATTTGAATCAGAAACAGAGACGGATCATGGAAGGAAGATAATTTAAGCAGAACCCAACATCACCATTGCCACCACAAAGATACATCCCGACGATCCAGAGGAGACAGAAGAAGGGGAGTGCCTCTTCTACTCGCAGATGTGGTTACAAGGGAAGCCATTACATTTCATTGTTGACAGTGGAAGCTAGAAGAACCTGATTTCAGTATAGGTCATCAAGCGGTTGAACCTGCCAACATTGACGCATCCGCAACCATACAACATTGGGTGGCTCACTCCAGGGCGAGACATTCGCGTTAGCCAGCAGTGTCACCTACCGTACGAGATCAAACCCTTCAAAGATGAGGTAATGTGTGATGTTTATCCACTTGAAGTTTTTTATGTTCTTTTAGGTCAACCATATATGTGGAAATGCCATGCTGTGTATGAATCCATGCCTCGTAGTGTCATTGTTACTTTGAGAAAACAACTCTACCAGATACCAGAGGTAGTTCCCACTACCGCAGTCTCTCTCATCACACCTAAGCAGTGCAAGAAGGTGATTTCCCAGACCAACAAATTCATCCTCCTGATGATTCGTCTAGAAAGGAAACGAAAGACCGCAGCCACATCTACCACCTCTACACAGGGTCACTCTGCACAACATAGACAAGTAGACAAGATCATGGAATCATACCAGGACATTTTCACTTTCCCTGCCAGAGTGTCGCTCCATTGTCAGGTCAAGCATTCCATTGACTTGATACCCGGGGCACCTGTGCCGAACAGGCCAGTTTACAGACGTTTCCTCATGGAAAATGAAGAGATCAAGCGCCAGATCGAGGAATTACTCCAAAAGGGGCATATTTGACCAAGCTCCTCACCTTGCGGGAGCCCGATTGTGCTAGTACAGAAAAAGGATGGGACTTGGTGACTCTGTATTGATTACATAGCTTTAAACAAAATCACAGTCCGGAATCAGTATCCTATCCCCCGGATCGATGATCTCCTTGATCAACTAAAGGGCGCCAAGTATTTCAGCAAGATTGATCTAAATTCTAGTTATCACTAGGTCCCAATTGAGGTGATTGATGTCTGGAAGACTGCCTTCAAGTCTCAGGAAGGCCTTTTCGAGTGGTTGGTCATGCCTTTCGGCTTAACTAATGCTCTGGAAACCTTCATGAGGATGATGGATGATATACTGTGACCATTCACCAATTATTTTGTGGTCGTCTATCTCGATGATATCCTCATCTTCAGCAGAACGTGGGAAGACCACTTACGGCATATTGAAGAAGTCCTTCGCACCCTGCGACAGCACAAGTTATATGCCAATCTCTAAAAATGCTCATTCAGGATGAGGGAAATTCAGTATTTGGGATACATTGTGAATGAACAAGGTGTGCATGTGGATCCAGCCAAGATCCAAGTCATTCGCAACTGGCCGACCCCAAGGACCATTACAGAGCTCCGCAGCTTCCTAGGGTTGGCCAACTTTTATCGCAGGTTCGTGTTGGGGTTCTCTAACATTGCTTGGGCCCTTAGCAACGTGACCAAAGGTGGGGCTAAAGCCAAATTCTTTTGGACCCCTACTCAGCAACAAGCATTTGAGGAACTTAAGCAATGCTTATGTTCAACGCCCGTCCTTACTCTCCTGGATTTGCAACAACCTTATGAAATTGAGACAGATGCTTTAGATTATGTTGTTGGCGCAGTCCTCACTCAGCATGGCCATCCAGTGGCATATCACAGTGAGACACTTTCAGATACAGTTCGAAAGTACCCCACCTATGACAAGGAAATGTACTCCATTGTCCAAGCTTGCCGACAATGGAAGCATTACATCTTAGGCAAAGAGACGATTATTCACACTGACCACAAGCCCTTGCAGTTTGTGCAAACACAAGGGAAATTGCAAAATGACCGCCACCAAAGGTGGTCCGCATACCTGCAACAATTTCACCTGAACATAAAATATAAGAAGGGCAGCACCAACCATGTCATTGATTGCCTCAGTCGACTACCTGTGGCCACACTCACCATAGTGCTTAACTCTTGTGGCCATGAAACCTCTGGGTGGTCTCACTTATATGACAGTGATCCTGACTTTTCGTCCACCTATCGAGCAGTTTGTGCGGACACTCCAGTGACTAATTTTCATCTCCAGGATGGACTATTATGCCACCTAGGCCACCTTTGTGTTCCTTCAAACGAGCGCGCGAAGATGATCTGGGAAGCGCATTACAGTTGGGTCGTAGGGCACTTTGGCACCGAAAAGACAATAGCAGTGTTGCAGAAATATTTTTATTGGCCAAAGCTCTGGCAAGATGTCAAAAAGTATATTAGATCCTGCATTGCCTGCGCCATCGCCAAACCATCCATTAAGAAGAAAGGGTTGTATACCCCTTTTCCTATTCCCAATGGGCCTTGGGAATATATCTCCATGGATTACATGTCAGGACTGCCTCCAACAAAGCATGGGAATGACTGTGTGTTTGTGGTCGTGGATCGCTTCTCTAAATTGGCCATTATGTCTGCCTGCAAGAAAACTATCTCTGTCGAAGCCACTGCTAAGCTCTTCTTTGAACATGTCTGGGTACATTTCGGGCTACCCCAGACTATCATTTTAGTTCGTGACAGCAGGTTCCTCAGCACATTTTGGTCCAGCCTCTAGTCACTTATGGATACCAAGCTCACACAGTCGACAGCCTTCCATCCCCAAACTGATGGGCAGACAGAAGTAGTGAATCGCATGATTGTGCATATCCTGCGGATGTATAATTCTAAACACCCCTGCACATGGGACGAGAACCTGCCGTATTTTCAACATAGCTACAATAGAGCCCTTCACAGCTCTACCGGTCATAGCCCTTTTCAAGCATGCATGGGGTTTCAACCATTGGTCCCCATCGATGTAGCTCTACCCATTTCCTCCACACAGGAAACATCTTGTCGGACTCAGACTGAGGTTGAGAAAGCCACCAAATTTATGGAACGGATCCAACACATTCGCCAACAAGTCCATGACATTATGGAAAAGGCCAATGCCAAGTACAAGCAGCGTCATGACCAACATCGGGTGCCACACACATACCAGGTGGGTGATAAGGTTTGGTTGCATTTGCAGAAAGAAAGACTCACAGGACCTCATCGCAAGCTATGCCCACTTCGTTATGGGCCATATACTATCACCAAGGCTATCAAGGATAATTATTTTGAATTAAGAATCCCTCCATTTCTTGGCTTGCACCCTGTATTCAATGTTGAGCTCCTTCGTCCCTATTTTCCACCATTGTTGGACACCTCAGAAGTGGACGAGCAGTTGGCACCAACAAAACTCAACCCTGACTGTTTGGAGAAGGAAACAGTTGATCGGATCATGGATTCATAGGTCAAGGGAACTCGCCAACAACATGTCCATCTCTATCGAGTCGTGAAGGCTGGGCAGTTCCTGCATCAAGGCAAGTGGCTCACCCGGAGCCAAATTCAGTTGAAATTCCCCCATCTTATCCTGGCACTTGACGCAATGGGGAACATTGCTTCTTAAGGGGGGAGGAATGATCCAGATGGGTATTGGTGGCCGCCCACCTTTCCATCTGGCTCAAAATAGTTTTCTGGCATTTCTGGTCATTTACTATTTTTAGTAGTTTTTTCGGGTCCTGAACTTCCAAGGCCATTTTGAGGCCCTAAACGATGTTTTTTTGGGTATTTTGCTCTTGCAAAATTGCATCTACGATGGTATTTTGTATTGAGATTTTTAGGCCTCAGATATATCTTTCCAACGAGCTATCGTGCGCCCTAAATGGAGATCGTATGCAATAGTTATGACTCTGGGAAGTTGATGGACTAACTTACCCAAACAGGGCCCACTTGACTTTTGGCGTTTCATCTTCTAGGGTTAGGTTTTTGGCTTCTACCTTCCTGCTTTTGATAAATAAGGCCCTTCGGCCTCTTTTTGTAATAATCTTGGTCACATATGACCGTAGCCACCACATCTCTTATCAGGGATATGCTACCACCATTCTAGCTATGTATTGTTCAACAGTTTTACAGTTTCTCTATTTCATTAATTAATAGAAGTGTGTGTTTACTGTATCACTGTGTTCTCTGCAATATTATTGTGCACACTCTGTTATTTGCTTCTTACATTCCATTCCTTCATAAATCCGGATCAAAGTGTTCATTTTACCAAAGAAAAATTCATTACTTGGGTCATATCATTTTATAGGAAGGAATAGTTGTGGACCCATCGAAAATAAAATCCATTGAGGAATGGCCAACACCAAGAAATGTTACAGAAGTGAGATCGTTTATGGGACTAGAAGGGTACTACAAAAATGTATATTGAAGTATTCTCAAAGATTGTGCATCCAGTTACATCCCTGCAGAAGAAAGTTGCATGATTTGAGTGGACTCTGGATTGTGCAAGGAGTTTTTATCACTTGAAGAGTTTGTCGACAAGTGCACCAATTTTGAGAATTGTTGATCTTGATGCAAACTTCATTATGTGCACAAATGCAAGAAAGGAAGGAATCAAAAGAGTCATGAATTAGAATGGACATGTGGTATGCTACGAGTCAAGGAAGTTGAAAGAGCATGAAAGGATCTATGCTACTCATGAATTAGAATTGGCAGCCATAGTTCATGATTTGAAGATGTGGCGGCATTATTTCATGAGTAAAATATTTGAGATTAGGATAGACCATAGTGGTTTGAAGTATATGTTTGGACAACCAAGTTTGAATTCTAGAGAAAGCAAGTGGTTAGAGTTCCTTAGTGAGTATGACTTTGACATAAATCATATCAGGGGAAAAGAGAACAAGGTGTGTGACACACTCAGTAGGAGGGCGCATGAGATGCATGCTACAACCATTAGGATGTACTAGATAGATTTGTGTGACAAAATTTTAAAAGTTTCCAAATTAGATCTGTGATATGTGGAAATAAAGGAAAACTTACAACAAGATATGTTGCAACAAAAATGTGAAGGTTATGATTTAAGAGAGGATGGGATCCTCATGTATAGACATAGAGTCTATGTGCCAAATGATCATGAATTGAAAAGCCTAATATTTTCAGAGATGCATAAGGTTCCTTATGATAGACATCTAGGTTTCAAGAAGACACTTTTTGCAGTCGAGAAGCAATACTATTGGCCACGTATGAAAGAGGAACTTGTTGATTTTATTGATATATGCCTCAAATGTCAAAAGGTCAAAGCTGAGAACAAACATCTAGTTGGTTTTCTACAGCCTTTTTCCCATTCCTAAGTGGAAGTGGGAAGTTATAACGATGAATTTTATAACTAAGTTGACTAGGACTACCAGGAAATATGATTATGTTAAGGTGGTGGTGGAAAGGTTTACTAAAGTTTCCCATTTTGTTCTAGTGAAATCGACACACAAGGAAGCCAATATTGTTGATATATACACGCGATAAATTTCTAAATTGCACGGTATGCCTAAGGCAATTGTGTCTAATAGAGATTCCAAGTTCACTTCAACTTTTTGGAAGGGATTATTCAAAGGAATTGGGAAAAGTTTGAACTTTCACACAACATCTCACCCTAAGATAGATGGAAAAACAAAGAGGGTAAATTAGGTAATAGAATATATGCTAAGGATTTATGTGATGGATAAGCCATCAAAATGGGAAGACTACTTACATTTGGTAGATTTTACTTACAACAATGGATATCAAACATATTTAAAGATGAGTCCATTTGAAGCACTGTATGGTAGAAGTCGCAACACACCTATGAGTTGGGATAACCCAACAAACCGTGTAGTAGTTGGGCAAGATATGCTCTGGGAAATGGAAGAGAAGATGGTAAAAATAAAGAAAAATTTAAGAGTTTCCCAAGCCAGGCAGATAACCTGCACAAAAAAAGGCCAAGATTTTAGATAATTTAAAGTGGGTGACCATGTGTTCCTAAAATTAAAAGTAAGACGAAGTTACTGGAAGTTGGGGAATTTCTCTAAGATAAAGACACGATATTGTAGACCATTCAAAATCCTAGAGAGGATTGGTCCTATCGCATATATGTTGGCTCTACCTACATCCTTGAGTATTCATAATGTATTCTATTTTTCTTTACTTAAAAAGTATGTACCTGATGCTAATCATGTCATTGATTGGAATGTGATTCAGGTGGAGAAAGAGGGAGAATTCTGAGTTCAACTAGTGTGCATATTAGATTGAAAATTCAAGATGCTCTGAAATTGCGTAACAAGACTGATAGAGATCTAGTGGACCTGTTATGGTCTTGAGGATGCAACCTGGGAACATGAGGATGCTATGGGAGAAAAATATCCACATCTCTTTGAAGACTTTTGAAATTTTTGTGTACACATGTATAAGTAATGCACTAAGAACAGTGCATAAATAAGGGGGAGGGGAATGCAATACCCCTAGGATAAAACTCAAATGTGTGTGTGTGTGTGTGTGTGTGTGTGTGTGTGTGTGTGTGGTGAGTTGTTGGTATCAAGTTCTGGATTCAGTTTTGTGCACACATTTTGTAGTTTGGTGATTGTGTGAGGATTGTGCATCAAAGAAAGAGTGCACACATTTTATAGTATAGCATGCACTTGTGTAAGTGTGTGAGGATGGTGCACCAAAAGAAGAGTGTGCACATCCTATAGTCTTGTGCACATCATATTAAGTGTGTAGTTTTGAGGCCAGAGAGCCTTTGTATATATGCTAGTATTTTAAGGTTGGTGAGGTTGGATGAAAAAGGCTAGTGTGCATGTATTGTAAATGAAACCACCCTCAAGATTGTCAATATAATCACATCACTATGCACAGACTCAACTCAGAAAAAAAAGATATGGGGGCTAAACTCCACGAAAAAGGAAAAAGGGGAAGCTTAAGTCAAGGGAATATTTTATTAATATTTCTGGAAGTTTAAATTATGGATATGTATTTATCATAAGTTCTCGAGGGTAGGGAATGAGTCACCAAGTGGATAAATCTACTTCTAAAGGTGAGAAGTGTCAAGCTGAAGGCATGCAATATATATTGTTGGCCTTAGTGTAATTCGAGGAATTATTACTCATTTGGGGATCATTTATATGGATTTCCTCTATGAAGGAATACATATTTTGCTGCAACTTATTGTCATTTTTCTTAACCATGTGCTTGGGAAGGCTTGTTTACTATCAAAGAGGTGGGTTTTTAGGCCTGTCAACACTCTCCCCAGGTGATATTTTTTGGGGAATTGTTTCCTAGTGCACTGGGCATTAGCTACATGGATCTGAGACTTCCTATTTGACCTATTGATGAAGCCTTAGAAGGGAAGTGGGGTATCCGAAGGAATTTTGAGCAGAGAAGGGGCACACTTCTTGGGGTGGGATAGGCACGTGGGGAATGAGGGACTGTAGGCTATTTGTAACAATCAACACCTTGAACCAAGTCTTTTGCAGAATACCAGACCATAGCCTGGCGACATGAACCCTTTTTCTTATGGATTTTAAGCCCAACTTGGGGGTGACCTGTTTTTGAAAGATTATGAGCGACATAGTCTATGGATGGGAGAAACGACTGAGTCCTGCACGCAACTGGTGACTTTTCATAAGAGATAAGTTTCCTTCACAGGCTTATTTAATTATTCTGTGCTCTAATGTTATATTTTAAATGGGTTTATCTTCTGTATGAATTTTCATCTGCACATTGTGGTTAACTCTATGCAATGTTACTCCTTATGTGTGTGTGTCAGAGTACTAAAGGGATAAAGTGTGCATATGTTTGTGAAATTTATTTCGCTACTATGATTATATTAAAAGAAGTGTACTCGTAGAGCGAGACTCAACACGAGTATAGGCATGTTACCTTAAGGTTGTGCGTAGTTAACCCAATCTAATTGTAACAGGGAGTGTTATAAGTAGTATTTGTGCACTATGAATTTTGAAGTAGCATTGTTTAATAGCAATCTTGGGCTACTACAAAGAATATCTTAGAGCCTGAAGTTGAGATTTTGTGGCGTGGCCCAACTTGGAAGGTTGGGGGACATTACAACTAAGCAGGAATAAAATAATTCTAAAATTTAAATTGAATCCAATGCTTTATACTACTGGTTTCTTAGCAATAGAGTAGCATTAAGGCAGCCACATACCTACCTCACTCAACACAAGGAGAACCTCCTTCACCATTGTACAATACCTCAGAACTTATTGATTCTCTTGCTATTCATTGTTTGTGTTATCACATGTTTCTGCAGGGGGATGTTTTCCCTTGGTTTTGGCCTCTAGGTGACAAAGGGAGAACAAAGGGGGAAAATCCCACTAAATGGTGCTTATCCTAAGTCTGTCGGGGTCAATGTGATTTTTTGGCACACTGTGCTAAGAGGAGCGTAGATCTATGTGCCTGAGATCTGCATGCCCCATATCGACAGTCATTGATCTTATCAGGGCTTCCACATGCGCGGTCGTTAAAAAATGTATGGCAGGTCGGGGACGAAACCATGGTTTTATGGATATGATACGTGTTATCCAAAGACACACATCGAGCCCAAAAATGGTGAAGAATCAAACCACTTTCATAGCCCTGATATGCACGTGTGCATATAAATCCCTATTCTCGTTCGACAAGTGGCCACTCTGTCCCACCAACAGTTGTTCCCCACTCCATCCCCCTCTCCCCTATCACTTTCACTCCCTCACACCTATCCTCCACTCACTATCCCACCTATCATACTTCCCCCTCTCATCTCTTGCCACCTGTGCCACCTTTCTCCACATCACCTCCATCCCATTTCACCTCAAGTCTCGCTTGTGTGGCTCCCACACTATCCTCACTTTCCTTTTCCCATCCATGTTGTCCACCTAGCCATCTCCACATCCACTATTCCATGGCTAGCATGCCAATCTCTTCGTCAGCAGTCACGTCTGTTGTCAGACCTCCCCTAATCCCAATGAAGCAGTTATTGAGGTTGGGTGGTGGTGGTTGAACATTGTTTCCTCCATAAATGGAAATCCCAAAGAAGAACTGTCAGTTAGTTTGTTCATTTGCTCGTCCATTCTAAAGTGCGATTGTGTCTAACTTAGGTTCACGTCAGACTACAGACTGCATGCACAGTCTTTCAGGAAGCATGAATACGTAATGCCTTAAATGCATCCACTCGAGCACGCTTCTTTTTTTTGTCTCTGATTATATAGGAGTCTTCTTCATATTTTGTTAAGGGTCAATGGTTGAGCTAAGCTCCCATATTGTAAAGTTTTAATGAAGCCTCTGGTTCTCTCGTTATGTGTGGCCATTTGAGACTTCTTATTTAATGACAATCAACTTTCTTATCATCTTATTTGCTTCTAACATTGAAGACTCGGGCATGGATGATCCAATCGAGTTATTGTGATTGTATTGTAATGTATGTTTGATTGCAATATTATTATGACGTTTTCAATTTCCTGAAGTTTTGGGTTCAATAATATCTTGTATTCGAAGATTTTCCTCCTTAGGTTGTAGGAAGACTTGATGTCCATAACAGACCTCTACTTTTCCTCACCAATTCTTCCCCCTACTCACCCTTTACTACAACTTACTAACTGAAGTTAGATCAAGACCTCACATGTTTTTCACATATCAGCCTAGATTTCTGAGTTAAAACGCTATTATCCTGAGCCTGCATCCATTAGACCCCCTCTAAATTTATTCATTGTGACATAAAACTGATGCGTACTGGGCTTACCTCTGCTGCAACCCAGAGGTGACATCTAGTGCTAACATTTTTGGCGTCATTTTCAAGGACGAATTGAAGATTTTCCCTTGGCTTGAATGACAAAGCTTACTTTTACCCATGATTTTGGTCATCATGATGGTGTATTGATGATGGTTTACTCAGGCTCCTCATAAGAGCTTTCTCCTGAGAAAAGTGACATTCATCTCTTCCCAGAAAACTTACTTTTGAAGAGAGTTCGCAGGTTGCTAGTATCCCAGGGTGCGAGAATGACTCATTCTCACAGGCTGCCTTAAGCTGGG
This sequence comes from Picea engelmannii, assembly GCA_009831015.1. Classification (NCBI taxonomy): domain Eukaryota; kingdom Viridiplantae; phylum Streptophyta; class Pinopsida; order Pinales; family Pinaceae; genus Picea; species Picea engelmannii. Next base: position 725,495 of record ML777513.1, read on the forward strand.
TGTTAAGCCCTAATGTTGGCTCATTACCCCTTAATTAGGGCATATTATATTAGTAATGTCGGCTTTAGGCCATTAGTTGTAATTATACCTCCTAGTCTCCTATATATACCAAGGAGACATTTTCATTTTGAATCATCTTGTACTTGAACATTTAAGTGGGGTAAAAGGAGGTTGCCCCATTGAAGAGGCTTATTATCTGAAATTATCTCTGTTTCAAGGCGTTGAGTACTTTTCCTAAGGTTTTTCCATGCTATATTGATGTTTGGTTCTTAACATATGGTATCAGAGCTCAAGGTCTTGGGGTTTCGCTGCTACATATGAGACACCGTGGAATTTTTGCTATAAATTTTTTTATACAACGTTTCAGAAGGAACCTCTTGGAGGGTATTTAGTAGACGGATCAAGGTACGATGGGTTCAAAATTCAGCTCCTGAGGCCTTATACTTTCGGAGATACATCTAGTACAAGATAGGGTTTTGGAATCATCCTGAAATGAGTCATTGCGGAATTTTCACTATAAACAAATTTCTGTAACATTTCAGACTCGGAACTCTGGAGGAAATTTACAGACATTAGTAATATATCTGTGTTAAAAATTTCAGCTTCTGGGTCATCTTAAATTTTTAGATACACCTTGTGTAAGATAGGGTATCTGACTAGTCCTATTGACTAGTCTCAAGAAGGTGTTCCAGGTAAAACAAGCATAACTTCTTGCTAGAGTATCCAAATCGAGTGGGACTGGTTGCATTGGATCGTGGACAGTCTGT
>ML777513.1:730988-748413 GCA_009831015.1 Picea engelmannii
CGAATGGTTATCCTTGTACTGGATTCCCTGATATTGTGGGATCATTCTTATCCAAGTAACCATCTCATTCTCTCCTATATATTGATGGAATTCTCATGGAAAAGGTTAAGCAAGATTCATTGGAGAATTGGTGAAAGAATTGTTTGAAGGGATTAGCTTGAGCAGGATCCTGGAGACTCTAGCAAGTCTATCAAGACGATTTGATCTTCTTCATGCAAGGATCGAACAAGTGTGTGTGTTGGTTCCAAGAGCCACTGAAAGGAAGCTTGCGACATCAAGGCAATCAAGATGTAATCTTCTACTTTCAATTAATATGATACAGTGGCATGTCCCTTTCCCATAAAGCTATTCTCACTTTATTGTGTAATTCCTTGATCATACACATAAGTTGATAGTTGAATATATTTTTCTATCTTCACTTTGGTTGGTTTGTGTTGTCTTGGTCTTGACCTCACGAGAGCACCAGAGTGAAGTGGGAGCAACAAAGACCCTAGGAAGAGATACAAAGGTATGTTACTTGTTCCTTCCTACTAGTTAATTAAATGGTCAAAACTTAGGGAAAGAATCATGTCCTGTCCTGTTTTGTTCTAGATCTAGGTGGATCTAGGGAGATATGTTAGTGTCTGCACCTACCGATTAGTCCGATAACACTTACAGGTTCTGAAGGTGCATCAGAAATTATTACATCAAAGATTGCAAATGTGCACTTGACGACTCCACTATGGCTATTCCATTGATGTGATTCCACTGGAGACCCCATTGTTTTAGTTGTGGCTTCTAGAGGCAAACACACGAGGTCTGCTGCACAACTGCCTTTAGCAACACCTGAAGCTGACCCAAAGAAGATTATCAGAAAGGGAAAGGGCCTTCGAGAAGGTACTTCTACTATTGAACCAGGTATTTCTGATGATTTTCATCCTCCTCCTATAGAAAATCCACTATCTAATTCTCATTTTCCTATTATACCTTCTGTTGGAGTTTCCTGAAGTTTAAATTTTGGGAGTGTTCATGTTGAGTTTTCTCCTCCCGGTTTTGGATTGTAAGGAGAAATCTTTGTCACTCCTATTTTCCCTGAAGTTATACTTTGGTCTAGACCCAAGACCTCGAAAGATTTTCCTACCCCGAGCTTTACCACCCCTCCTCCTATTATTTTTGCTACTACTACAGAAAGAGAAACCTATGTTCCCTTAAGCCCTGAAACCTTTTCCTTGAATCCTCTGTTGTTTCCTCCAGGAGGCTCAGTCCCAGTTTCTCCTGTTCGAACTCCATCCCCTCCTATTTCTTCTCCACCTATTATCTCTATGGTAGGTGCTAATCCCCCCAAAAATAGAATGGATGCCATAGTGGTTGCTAGATATGCCCCCCTAGTCTTAGCTCAGCCCATGAATGCTCTCTCTACTGGAGATTACCTAAAATACATGCCTAAGTTCACTAGAGAAGAAGAAATAATTGTTGAAGAACACATTTTTTCCTTCTACAGTTATGCAGACAATTTGAACATTGAAAATGAAGATGTATGGATGAGAGTCTTTGTCCAGAGCCTTGACGGTGAGGCTAGGAAATGGTTTAGAGGATTGACCCATGGATCCATTATTGGGATTGAGGCTCTAGATGATGTTTTATTGAGGCAATGGGGGGATAAAAAACACTTTATGTATTATATCATAGAGTTTGTATCCCTAAAGAGAAAGGAGGGAGAATCTGTGTTTGACTTATCCAAAAGATTCAACAAAATGTACAATAAAATACCTGTTGATATAAAGCCTACATAAGCCTATGCCAAAATCACTTATGCCAGTGCTTTTGACCATGATTGTTGCCTCCTGTTAAAAGAAATAAGAGCTACTTCCTTGGCTCATATGCAAGATGCATCCCTGGAAGTAGAATCTAATGTGTTTCCAGTTGACCGACTCATGAATAAGGCTGATAGAGACAAAGGAAGAGGGAGATCGGAGGCCTCAACCTATGGTTCCTCTGCTTCCCCCCCTCAAATGGATGAGGTAACCAAGTTACTAAAATAACATTCAACTAGAATGGAAAGGTTATAAGTAGAGGGAAAGATGACGTACATAAATCCTCAGCACGTGGATAACAAAGGAAACTTCAAAATACCAAACAATGCCCCTCATATCCTCCCAAGAGAACCTAGAAATAGAGATAGGGATGATCAAAAAATCCAGATCCCTCTTCAAAATAACCTTGTTGTTGAGAGGGAAGGGGAGGAAGAAGAGTTAGATATTGAAATCCATTTCCTTGGAGACACCTCCCCATTTCCCCATCTAACTCAATCTGCATATGAAGAGTCCCTCATGGATAGCCAAATAAATGAGCTAAGTAAGGGGGAGAAATCCAATAGAAACCCAAATAAATATAACCTCAGGTCGAAGAAGAAAGAAGAAAATTATGACATCCCTAAACATCCTTCCAAAGAAGATAATCCTATCGAAGACACAACAAGCAACAACAAGGAAAATAAATCACATAATCCCCCACCAATAGCCAAAGGTCCTATCCCAGAGGTAAAAGGAATTCTGAAGCCCCCCTCCTATTTTAAATTTGAGCATGAAATTCAAAAAATTAGAATCGTTGTACCCATATTAGAGCTGATCAAGCATGAATATTTCAAGAAAAGCCTCTCTAAACTGTTGTTGCTTGAAACTCCAAATCATCCCACAGACTCAATCAATTTGCAAGATGAAAAGCCAGTAGTTATCTTAGGGCCCATGATAGAACACAGAGATGATTCATCCCCTCCCTTCTATACATCCTTGAACATACATGATAAGGTGATGCATAACTGCTTGATAGACTCAGGGGCATCTCATAATCTCATGCCCAAAATTGTCATGGAAGAGATTGGATTAGAAATCACAAAAGCTTATCATTATTTGTATTCTTTTGATTCAAGGAGAGTGCAATGTCTTGGAGTTATCAAATATCTAGTTGTGACCTTGTTTCAGTTGCCCATGAAAAGTGTGGTCATGGATATAGTGGTGGCTGATGTTCCTCCCAATTTTGGCATGATCTTGTCAATATCTTGGATAAAAATACTTGGGGGAACCTTGCAGATGGAACTCACATATGCTACCATTCCTATCTTTGTGGGGGGGCATATAAGACTATACAGAGAAGCTTAGTTGGCCTACATTATCAATGATGAAGAAGACCCCACCAATCATCCTATCTTTTCCCTGGATACTAATTTGGGATCTAGCTTATTACAGCTCACTGATGCCCCTAAGCCCCCTCTTGAGATTAGAAAGTCCATTTCTCTCTATGAATATTCTCCTTCGATTACCTCTTTGTGGAAAATGTTATTTGATGGAGCCTCTTCTAGAGAAGGTGTTGGTGCTAGAGTAGTCCTTGTATCACCTACTCAGGAAACTATATCTCTGCCTTACAAGTTAGAATTTAAAACTACCAATAATGTGGCAGAATATGAAGCATAGAATATTTTAGGGGAGAAATTTCATCGATGGGTGAAATTAGAAGGCTTAGAATTTTGGCTGGGCGAATTAGTTTCATAGAGGGATTCGAGGGATTTTATTATAAATAACCCAAAATTTATTTTAAAAAAATTGTATCTAAAACCCTCTGCCCACGAGTATTTGGGAGAAGAAAGCAGAGAAATCCATTTTGCCTTGTAAAATTTGAACTAGATATTTCCGTTTGCCACCATTTTCTGTTATTGAAAATTATTAAGAGGTATTTCACCCCAATTTCCTATAAAATTCGAACTAGATATTTCCATTCGCACCCATTTTCTATTCTTGGCAATTCTTAGGAGGTATTTCGCCCCAATTTCCTGTTAATGGCCATTATTCGAAGGTATTTCTCCCCAATTGCATGCAAATTATTAAGTAATAGTTGTGCATCTGTTTGCTTGCGTGACATCAGACCATTGGATGCTTTATCTACACAGGTTCAGGTATCTAGTAACTGTCTTTTGAACCCATGTTTGTTTTTATGCATTTTTTTGGGTAAAATATCTGTTGCAGTGCCTATGGACGAATTGGGTCGAATTGAGATAGCAAGAAACTCAAATTGAATTCTCTAGTTTTCAAACTTATTGATTTCAGGAATGTTATAATTTTATTAAGAAAATATGTGAAGGGATTAATTTGATCAAAACCCTTATAACCATAACAATGAATACAAAGGGAGTGATTTTCAATCTTGGTGGTTGGGAATGTTAAAACGGTGGGGATTTTTGAGAATTGCTCCATAGGTTCCATCATAGTTGTAGCATCGTGACCTTCAAAATTTAGGATGGGGTTGATCCAATGATGCCCAATAGGTAGTAGATTTGGATATTCTAGAATTCCATTGAAATCCAAGGGATCAAAAAACTCATGAGATTCTTTTTAAGTAATAGGTACCTCAAAACCTGATGCTTCCTCTTCATTAAACTCATATTCATAATTTACCTTCTTTTTTTATGCATTCTCGTGGTGTCATTCATCTATTGTACTATTTATTTAAAAATATAATCCATACTATCACCAATATTTAAAGAAACAAAAAATTAAGATTTTTTCTTGGCCTTTCTCTTCTTCATTACTTAATTTAATATCCATGGCACCTCGAGGAAGAGATGAGATGATATGATTTCCTTTGAATCACTGAGTTGTATGTTTCTCTAAACCAATGTTTAATTTGAAAATAAACTTCATAATCAGATCTATAATTAGCATAACTAGTGGGAACAAAAGATGTAGAATTTGCCAATTTAGTGTTGTTCTTTTGCTGCATAAGGATTTTACCTTCAACACCTTGATTTCCTAGAGGAAAAGAACATTTTGATAAAAACTAATGAAGCATGCTCCAAATCTATCTTAGAATACTTTTTCTCATTGTTGGATGTATCATAACCAAAGGTTTTGCATAGTCTATGGACGTTCTAATAAATTGTTGGTGTTTTACTTAGTTGTTGGACGTTTTAATTGTTTGTTGGGCATTTGAAATGCAAAATTGGGTCGATTACTCTCTCCCTGAGACATTTTCTCCTTCCCTTGAGTGTTTGAAGTCATAGACAAGTTGGATGGTCGTTTAGTTACAAGAATATGACTCCACACATGTCGTATGACCATACATAGCCTGTGGACATCCTCTTTCCCTCTTTACGTCGTTTGGCATCATAATCAATTCGTTTTGGGGGGGCATTGAATAAACTCATAGAGTAATGAAGGTTTTCAAATTATGGGATATGTCTTGAAATGTTTGATCTTCTATAAAATGTAAATTGCAAAAGTGGAGTATTGAGATTAGTTCATCGATTGTGCATCAAGTGTAAGAGATGGACATTTCAACAAGATAGGGATCCCAGTTGACATTTGTGTATGGGAGGCATGATCAATTTTACAAGGTAGTGAAGTTGACCACAATGAACCTTCAAATGTATTGAACTCTAAAAATATTTTTCCTCTCCTCTCAAGGAATATTGCTTGGTTGATAGCAATGTAATGTAAAGATGCTTGGCTTGGTTGATTCCTCAATTTCTTGACCAATATTGATTAGAGTTGAAAATAACTTGAGAAGGTGCATACAGAGTAAACAAGACTTGGCGGTATACTCACAAACATAATAGTTGTTGTGAAATAGTGAAGGGTATACAATGGTTTCCCACAGTGCTAGCTGGCTCACTAGTACATTCACAATATCCAAAGGAGAAGTTCTTAGACTAATAATTGAGAAATAAACATAGCCCTTCCCCTGATAGAGGAGAATCTTAAATGAGAAGAAGACAGGGAGGAACCATTCATGCAAAATTGGTGATTGATAATTGATCTGGACATAGAAATAGCAGACCCAAGCAGTGAACCAATTAACCACAAAGTCTTTTTTCTACCTATCGGAGATAGAGCCAGAATTAGGGCATTTAAGTGAAAGATCCATGCCTTGTATGCTTGTTTGGTGACTAACAACCAAGAAGCTATAACTTAGAGACCGAACTACATTTCCCATTGCTTTTTATGTGCAAGCTACACAATGTTTAGTTTTCACTTAGACTTTTATCAAGGATAGAGACCTAGTAATCATTCCAAGAACAGAGCTCCATTTACAAGACAGAGGAACAATGAACATATTTTAACTTTCATATAGGATCTGTGTCGGTGAAGCAAGGGGGCTATAAGTCCCCCGTTTATGGATCACAAGGAACCCACAAAGGTGGCTTCACAAAGGTCTACAAGGCTCTATAAGAGGTATGACACTAGTAGAGTGTGTGGCCTCCTCCCACTCCAAACCTAAATCCCCATCCAACTTCCAACCATGTTTCCACAAAGTTCCTTTGCCCAAATATGTTGCATCAACAACAAAAAATAGATTTTTATGACTTACATTTTGTCTAATAGATACAAAAATAATATTCTTGTTGTCACACCCTATCTAGAGGTCAACCCCTATGATGGGAAAATTTTATTCTCCTATGATCTGTACATTTGAGATCAAATTTGTCCTTAAATATAAATAAATAATTGAAAAAGGATACGCAAATAAATAATTCCATTCTCTCAATGCACACACATGACCACATATCAATGTGCTCTACAGAAATTCCAGTGAGGTGCATTTCTTCAATGACACACATACATTTAGTGTGCATTCATTTTCTTGGTGGATGCAACATACTATGTGTCCATGGGCTAATTGAAGTAATCCATGGCATCATTATAAGGATGTTTTAGGCCTCTTTCATGTAGCAGGTGTAATGTGAAGCCATAAATACTTTGGTTATTAGATCATTATAGCATTCCGAACAAGAGCACATACTATTGGTGGTAGTTACAAATTGAGAGTGGACATGTTGACATATATTATTGGCATATTTCATTGCATTTGGAAAAATTTCCCAACATGCTAATGGAAATTAAAGTGTATTGTGTTTCCATGAGTTTTAGAAGGTTGTTCCAAGGATCTATAAATAGAATATAAAGTAGGATAGTCTTGTTGGCAGTGATAAATAGGCTTTACTCATACTTCTGACTGATTTAGAGGCACCACCTGGCACCCAAAAGAAATGTCATTTACCATAATGATACTTAAATCTCTAACTTAGTCTTGCATGAGCTCATTTTATATCATATGAATGTGTGCTCCAGATCTACCATTTGATAAAGTATTCTCTTCCCTTGTACATGCTAAGAGGATGATTGTTGTTGTAGATTGTTCAATTGATGGGTTTTACCATTATCATAAAGGATGTACCTGAAATTAGAGGATTTGAAGTGGGTTGTGGGTTTGCAAAGACTCTAACCACTAGAAAGAAAGAATGTTTCCTTTTAGAAATATTTCTCTAGCGCATTTGAAGGTTTGAGTGCAACAAATTTTGATGAGAATTTTCATTTGGTTATAATTTTTTCCCATCATGGCATGCCCAATTATTAATTTTTAAAAATTATTGGATACTATTAAATTTAGTTCAATTAAGTGAACTTAGTAATTTGAATTATTGGGATATTTTAGATCTAGTGCAATGCATTTTGATTCAAGAATAAATTAGGCTCTATGATCATGGAGACTCTATTGACAGGAAGATTCTCAAGGGATACAAGTTCTCATTGAATGGTGGATAGGAGCTATGGTTGTGCCTCCTAGGATAGGAAAATCTATCACTTCAACAACTATTGTAAACCATTAACCATTTTTCCAAGGTCGGTCAACACCAGGTAATAAGGAAAATGTTTTCATGGATTGTTAATCAATGATTACTAAATTATGATGAGGTTTTCATATTCAAAATGCACTTTTGATATTTTTATATTATCTCTCCTCTTAAGGGTTGTACTTTACTTCATTATCGAGGGTTTACCCATCCTCGATCTAATCCCACTTCCAAGTTCCATTAGTTACTATGTTGTGTTTTCTTTTAGAAAGATATGCCCTATGCCATTCTAGTTTGATATTATTACTTGTCATGCTCAAGTTCCGTGCAAGGCCAAGATTGCATAGGAAGGCCCAAGAATTCAACCTAGATGGGACAATGGCCCCCTTCTCTATTTTCAGCAAATAAATTCTTATATGACTGGAAAAACACAACTTTATTATTTCTGCAGTCCCATCATTTGTTTGCATTAGACAATTGCTTCACATGCACCTTGGTAACTGAAGAAAAATAGAAAAGGGACTTACTTATGATGGAGGAATGTGACTGCCAAGATACCCAAACAATATTTATTGAGTGTATTGCTAACATACATCCTCATATTCAGAAATATAAATATCAATCAAAAAATATTCATATTTAGAAGAGATACTACCTTGTGAAACACTTTTGAAATTATTTTCTAGGGATGTGTTGGAAGTACCATCCTGGGAATCACCAACAGTAACAAAAACATAAGAAGTAGATGGATTGGGTTTTGTTTGATCCATGATGGGCTTCATAGAATCAAAGGGTGGGAAGGTATGGCCACTCATGGCTTGCACAAGCTAGTGAGGTGAAAGGGAAGACAATAAACATGAACATGGGACTAAGGCTCCTAGGGTGCATGCAACTGTAATATCCTCCTCTCATGTCAATATCAAATAGATACATAACTATCTTGAATCACATATGTCCATTTATCACTTATGGGCAAACATGGGGCTCCCTTAGTTTAGTATTTATGATTCTTCATTTATTTAAGATTTTGCTACTCCAGCTAATGGTTTGAAATATTCTTATGTTCCCTCGTGTTTATCATTGATCTACATTGATACGAGTGTACTACTAGTGACCTTTTGAGCATCCATATAAGAATAAATATGAACCTCTTAAGTATATTGGAAATAAAGGTCAGGTTGCCTATAAGTTGATGATGCTTGTCTTATACCTGAATATTCTGTTGATTCTTTCATTGAATGCATTTGATGGACAATTGAAGGCTTGAATTATTTAAATTCACTCATGAGAGTTGCTTCCTTTCTCATATGCCAAACATGATTGGATTGATATCACAGGGATTTGTATTTTTGGAAGAGCTCTTTGAATTTGTCGGGGTCTGTTTGGATGGTATACTGTGTGAAGTAAATTACAAAGTTTAGACTCTGATTATAGAGGTTCATGTTTTCTTTCGAACTTCCAATGATGAAAAAATTTCTATTGAAATATATACGATACCTTCAATGCTCTAAAGTTTCCACTGTTGTTTTGTTGTCAACAATCATTAAAGCAAGACATGAAAATTTTACTGCTAGTAATTATTGGAGATTGTATATGGGTTTGATATTTCTATTTTTTATGTTGCTTTTTGCTTTTAATGCATCAAGAATCCTCATCTTTTTAGTCTGCTTGTGAAAGTGTCTAATAAAGAGAAGTAGAAGGGTTTCTCAACAATGGAAATAACAATTTGATGTTGTGGCTCTTCATCTCGAGCTGCAAGCTATAACTTCTTTGAATACTTTGCAACATAAAACATCTTGATGTGCTTTGTGTCAAGAGACCTATTCGAGAATGAATCACACCTAGTGGGTTTAAATGGATAAAATGGATTTTTGTGATCCTTTCTTCACTGATGAGATAAGTTTTTTCCATTTGTTCTTCTTCCACTAATTCTTGTTCAAGATCATTAAGATGTCTATCCTTATGAACAAGTGGAAACAATGCATTAGTTTGAATCTTTTCAACATGGTCTTCATAATCATCATGCGTTGGTCCAATACCATACACTTTTGCATATGCTAATATTGAAATATGTTCTTCATCATTGGCAGAAACCATACAAGAGTCATGCTCTTGTCTTTCCTAAAAGATCTCTTAAAAAAAGAATCCTTCATAACAACTTGAATTACCATTTTGGTTAACCAAATTATCTTCATAAAAAGGGGTAAAAAATTATCCATGAAATCAAACATTAACATCTTCATATACACCATAAATTGCTACACTACTATAAGTTTATGAATATGCTACTCGATATGTCTTCTCTTCCTTCTTGCTTCTATCAATAAAGCAACTTTGAAGGTCAAAGTTGCTCCGGGAGGTCAAAAGTGATGTAAAATTTATGAGAAATATGAATATGTAATCATTTCATCATTTGGAATCCTCCATCGAAAGAATAGCGTGCCCCACGCTATGTTTTTTGCAGACTTGCTATAAATTTCCTCTCAAAATTATGAAAAATAGGGCTCCGTTATCCCTTTGTATATCTTAATCCAAGATATCTGTGTAAAATGTGAGAGAGGTTATTTTAGATGAAGATGTTTTTTATATAAACCTCTCTCAGTTTCCCAAAATTCTTCTCCAATTGTTCACAATATTTTCTGCAAAACGATGTCTAAAACAAGACTTTGCTCAATCAGAAAAATAGGCTTTGAATATCTGAATATATCTCTCATTCTATAATACCCATGTAAAATAAGAAATAGTTTATTGTACTATGGCATATTAGGAACACAAACCTCCTCCAGTTTCTCAATATTCATCTCTTATTGGCCACAATATGTTCGGAAAAAAGATGACTAAAAAGGTCATTTCTGGAAAATGTGCCTTCAAAGATTTTTGGAAAATGAAGTGGAATGATGGGTTAGGGGTTTCCTAAATTATTGAGAAAATTTAGGGGGGTAGGGTGTAATGTTAGGGAGTAATGGAAAGTGGAATATCAGGAAATGAGTGAGGTAAAGGAGTGAAAAAGGGAAAAACACATCCACCCTAGAAAAACGTAGGGTAAGCTAGGGTTTTAGGAAAAATGATGTAAATGGGTAAAATATGCATGGAGAGTGTATGAGGTGTTAATGACTTTATTTAATCTTAAAATTGGGGTACATGGTGTATGTTACACCCTTGGATGGTCTGATATGGATTGGCATGAGAGATAATCCTTGATGGATTTTCATAGTTGATATAGATTTCTATGTGGATGCTTGACATCAAATGATTGTTAGTTTAGTGTTCTTCCCCATGCACCTTAGTTTGACCATTTTTCACTCACAGGAACTACCACAAAGATCATACTAATACCCTCATTCTTGCCACAATATCTACAGATCAAGAGAGCACAATTTTGATCCCTACATTGCAGCAGGTTCAGTTTTTTAGAATTTACTCTTTCCACCATTGTGGTTGCTTCTTTCCAGGACCAAACTATGTTGAACCTATTAATCATAGGTAATTCTCTAGGGAAAATTAAATGCTGGACTTTTTTTAATGATGGAATTTCATGTTTAGCACATAGAATTACAAATGGGTAAGGTGGAATGGTTTTGTTTGTGAATATCCAAGCAGAGGAACATTTGCACATGTTATCTTGATATAGATAGATCTCTAGTGTTGAAAAATATGCTAACTGATCTTAGTGCAAGTTGCAGAGATTAACGATCAAGATATAGTTTGTTGTGTCAAAAACAATGCAACTCTTGTTGGTTAATTGTTTACAATGCATGTCACTCAAGTTCATATTGACCTTCCAACACTAAGAAACACAGATAAGCATGTAAGTAATTACAAGCATGGAGATTATTGTGTTAGTTTCCAATATAGTTGTTATGCTTTTAGACATAAGGTTCATGGTGAGAACTGACTGGAATTGTTTTAATGCTGGAATTTCATGTTTATCACATGGAATTACAAATGGGTAAGGTGGAATGGTTTTGTTTGTGAATATCGAAGCAGAGGAACATTTGCACATATTATCTTCATATAGATAGATCTCTAGTAATGAAAAAATATGCTAACTAATATGAGTGCAGGTTGCAAAGATTAAAGATCAAGATAATTGTTTGTTGTGTCAAAAAAAATGCAACTCTTGTTGGTTCATTGTTTACAATGCATGTCACTCAAGTTCATATTGACCTTCCAACACTAAGTGATACAGATAAGCATGTAAGTAATTACAAGCATGGAGATTACTGTCTTAGTTGCCAATATAGTTATTATTCTTTTAGACATAAGGTTCATGGTGAGAACTGACTGGAATTGTTTTAATGATGGAATTTCATGTTTATCACATAGAATTACAAATGGGTTAGGTGGAATGGTTCTGCTGTTTTTGGTAGATGATGTGTCAAAATTCACTATTTTTCTAGGTTTTCAAGTCAGATACTAATAAATAGTTGCTAGGGATGCGTCATCTCTGTAGGTTTGATAAATGTAAGAGTTGCCTAAATATGGGTTGAGAAAAACAGTCTGTGTGAAGCCCAATTGGTGTAGAATTTATTTGGATATGAAGCACATAGAAATTTTGTAGTTGGCTAGGGCATAGATTGTCACTGAATTCAAAAACTATTTTTTTTCCCTTTGGCATTATTTGCCAATAGACAATTTTTTCTTTGGCTTTGTTTAAGTATGTGTTAGCCAAGAAATTGGGCTTTGCAATCAACAAGAGGCTTAAAAATTTGTCTATCAACAAGAAAAAATAACAGAAACAAACTATGACAACATTGACATAAATAAATAACCAATGGATCATATATCCAACATCAACTTATCAACAAGGAGGAAGGTTCAGAGCATACACACAGTTTCCACAGAAATGGAAGTACTCATGAGTCTTGTATTACTTGGCTTGAAGGATAGTATGATGTTTCAAAGAATATACCTAATGAAACATGATGAATTAATTTATGAATTTAGGGCATCAGAATAAGAATGTTCAAATGTGAAGCCAATAGGTTTATATATAGATGACTTTTACCTTGCTCATTTCTCACTAAGTTCTCTTTATAAACTAGCAATCTTGAACTTGGATGTTACACATTCAAATGCTAGTTACATTCTCACATCCCAAATGTGTGGCAAATGAGCACTTGATAATAAATTCATAGTTGTTTGACATATTGGGCTAAGAATTTTACTCACTGTCTATCTATCCACTAGTTAATTTGTCTATGCTAATTATTGTAAATTGGATCTTACACCTAGAACAAGATTTACTTGTAATTTATAAAATCGAATGGAACTTTTTTGGGGTATCATCTACCTTGTTAATTCTCACCTTGGGGCATTTGCAATATTTGACAACATAATGCCTCTAGCATCTCATAGAATCCAATTTTTCAAAATATTTTCAGTCTTTGTTATCACTAGGGATGCTCAATTCAAACAATTGTGAGACCATCTAGAAGTTAGAAATCTAATGCTAATTTTCTATTTGTTCCCAACCTAATGAATATTAATATGGAGGAAAACATATCTCTAAATTGGATTTATTGTCGGTTAGTTTCCCTTATATAAAAGGCTTCCTTATTTATTCCTAATCTTTCAATTTCAATTATTTCAATGTTGTCTTCAACTTAGCATTGTTATTGATCAGGCAAAAGTACAACACACATGCCGAGCTTCTTTTGACTTGTGCAGTGTAGGTCATACATGCCTATATTTATGCATGATCTGGATTGTACACACCCTTCCTGAAATGTTCATCAAGCTATGCCAGAAGAAAGTATTGGCTTTCATCAAGGCCATTAGGTTAAACCTTATAAACTGAAAGCATGCAATCTGTAACTGACATGATTTTAAAGTGAAAAATAAATTAATTTATGCATTTATTATTTATTGTGGTAACCTTCGCTCTTCAAAATGGCTTTGATTAATGGACAGTGAATTTTTTTTTCTGGTGGGGTAAATGTAGACTTACAAAATGCAGGGCACTAGTCTATTTTTGTGTTAAGGTTTATTGTGCATCTTGTGATTTGATTCTGATAAGGTTTGGAATTTGATGTATTACTATTGTTTGTACTTTGTAGGTTATTGCAACTTGGGGAGTTCGCAACAACATTGACTTTCTTTCTTTGTCATACACATGACATGCCGAAGACATTATACAAGTAAGAAATATGACATCAAAGTTATGTTCTTGCTCATGTTCTGAGCTTGTGCTATTACTAGATACTATGATGGATCTCAGATATAAAAAATTCTATGAAGATGTGTTTCTAGAACCAACTTCATAGTGCTACTTTATGCCTTTTAATTTTTAGGTTGATCTATTTCTATGATACTTGTTTCTTCTTATTCTTTGACAAATTTCAAGTAGATGCATTATAGTAAACTTCAAATATGAATGAATTATCATATGTACTTTTGAAAATCATTATGAACTAATAATGAAGTAACAAGGAGATATTTTTTGTTGCAAGCTTCATTAGTAAATGACGACAAAAAATTATTTGTTTTGTTTCTGTGACAAAGGGACTTCTCCCTTATAATTGAATAACCTCAAATAGTGAACATATTATATACTGTACATCTAAAAAGGATTTTATACTAACCTTTAAACTATAGAATAACATACTGTATTAGATGTATTAGAGGCCACCTATAAATTTGTTTGCTCGATTCTAACATTGAATTGATGTAAAATCCATTTCCTCCTTTTGTCTTGTATAGACCCGCGCGTATCTTGATGATCTTGGAAATCTTCAAGAGACACAAATATTTGCTAAGATTGACACTATAGAGGTATTTTCTGGATCACTGAATGAAGTCTCCTAGTCTTAAACTTTCCTTTTCATGTTTAATCGGTCTTCGATAATCACATTGCATAAGAAGTAGTTGCTTATTTGAATATTAATATACACACAACTTATGTTGCAGGGTCTGGAGCACTTTGATGAGATCTTGCGAGAAGAAGATGGTATTATTATTTCAAGGGGTCATTTAGGGATAGATATTCCACCAGAGAAGGTAGCCTTTGATATTTGATGTAAACATTTTTCATATATCCATTTCCTGATTTTTTTTCCCATAGATAAATGAATATTGTTGTCATTGTAATCTGACTACAAGTCTAGTTGTGTCCCTGCATGGAGATATCTTATAAGTTTGTATTTTTACTAAATCCAAACTTAATGTTTCTATGGAGTATAAGGTAATGATGGTCAGGATTGATGGAATTGTCTAATATGCCCTCTTGCTAAATCGTATTCATTTGGGATTGTAATTTGTTAGTGTCAAGGGAGGCTCCAAATTCTTTACGGTTTCAAAGAAGGGATATTTACTTAGGTAATAGATGCAGTATAGCAGTGTGAACAAGAAGGCAAATCAAATTGTTTGGAGGACCATCAATAAGTTGTTGATGTCGTCTTCTCACTGTCAAACATTTTCGTAGATCAAATTAGTTTGGAATTTTATTTGCAAACCAAAAGGTAGGAGACAACTTGTAGAAGTATTGTTGGTTTTTGTATTATAGTTCTCTCCAAGATAAGGCTCCACATGTCAAGTGCTCCTCTTCACAAGGCTTCACACTTTAGAGGACAAGCTCCTAAGCTCCAATTCTCCTCCTCCACATGTGTACTGAGTCCAAAACAACCTACAAGTGGTGCGCCCTCCAAACAAGATTCCCTCTAGCCAAATGCTCAACCTGTTGAAGTGTGCCATGTGGTATCAATGCTCCTAGAGCGAAGCACCCTTCCTCCTAGTGCTTAGTGCTCCTCCAAAAGATAAATCCACATCTTATGCCAAGGTCTCATCCTCATCAACATGTGTACCATGTAGAAAATGTCAATGCCACATAAAACAACTTCCAAGTTCCTCCATAAGAAGTGTGCCTCCTCTACCACATATATTGAGTACAAGCATCCACCTATAGTAAGTGTTCCAATTTTCAATCAACCAAAACAATCTAGGATACAACAAAGGGCTAGGGTTTCACCATGCACCCCACATCACATGAAGTGCATTGAATTTCATGTTAAACCCAACACACGACTAACAATCCAAATAAACTATGTTTATTAATTATTAGCACAACTAGGTTTTCAACGAAAATATAAGAGAAAGAACTAAACAGAAACCAAATACATTTGCACACTAGATTCAGGTAAACACCCCTGTAAAACCCCTTGCGGGAAAACCAGTTCTGAGTTTTATTTTATTAAATAAAATCTTGGGTTCCTGTCCTAGGATAATGGTCCATTAGAGGAATTACAATGCTGCAGCTAATAGCCTAGCCCACCTAGCTGCTATATCCCTCACTGCCCCCTGCACCCTTTCCTAAGCCCTTCCCACTCAGACACAAGTACATGAGAAAGACTCCCTCTTGCTCCTATGCATTCATTGTATGCCTCTCACCCTCCTTAGATATGATTTTATAATCCCCTAATGACTAAAACCCTATCTCCAAAGTGATCAATGATCAATATTTGATCTTGATATCTTGAGATCAATGGTTGTTGTTATCACTGAAATTTCGTCTGCACATGGCGACAAGAACTCCACATTATCAAAACAGCAATGAAGTCATTCATGGCACTAAATTAAGTTCACAGCATTCCAGAAGGGTCAAAAAACTATACAAAGTAACCAAAAATTGAAGGGCACTTCACAGCAGCTTGGTGTGCGCGCATATGCGCGGGACAAAAACGTGTTTCTAGCGCATGCGCACCCCGACGCGCGCCTGTCAACACAAAAACCCGCGCATCTGCTATTACGGTGCATTAATTGCATAAGTCGGCCTCCCGACCGCCTGTGGACCGGCCTCCAAGATGATTTGACCCTCAGATCAGGGTCGGCTCTGCAAATTCGGCGAATTAATGTTCTAAGTGAACCCTAAACAGGTCTGTGTTTACACCGGAAGATGGTTACGTGACCGCCTGGAAAATTGCTATAAATAGCCGTGAAGACTCATTGTTTTAGCAGAGAATTCAAAGCAAAGTTACGCTGTCCAGATGATTCAGAGCTCAGTCTTTGACAAGCTATCCATCAGCAGCCTAACCCAGAGTTCTTTCATCACTCAGTTCAGTTCTATTCATTTTGTAAGGAAAGCATTGTGTTGAGGGCCCCGAAGGACCTTCCGCTGGAGGGAGAGGGAACCCCTATCTCTGTCTTCAGTGTGTGCTTTGCTTTCGCTAATAGATCAAGCCTTGAAACCATTGATGACTCCCTTGTCTCATGTTTGATGTTTTTGTTTATTTTTGAATTGGTATTTGCTTTCAGTTGTTAGATAGATTGTATTCTGTTTTGTTTTCTGTTTTCTGTTAACCCTTGCTGCCATACATGTTCTACCTTGGTGAACCCAACAGGGCATGCAGAGTGGTCTCCATTTTTCTCACCTAGTGACAGATTGACCGCGAACAGACTGGCGACTCCACTGGGGAGTTTAGGTAACAAATTCTCCCTCAACTGGGTTTAATTCACTTTCGTTTTGTTGTTTTTAACTTGCAAGGATTCAAACCGGCTTTCGCCGACCTGTTACCTGGTCGATTCACAGCAGAATCGAGGGAATCGGTGATTTTTCTCAAGCGCGCGGGTATCCCACCCCACAGACGCGCGTATGTGCTCTGGTTTGCTGATACAGTCCGCGCGCATACGCGCACCTGTCCATGCTAACAGTCGCGCATTTGACTAAAAATTTTTCATTTTAAAAGTTTTTGATGTGATTTTCCTTTTTCAACAATGATGTAAGGCATGCTCTAAACACTGCACCACTTAGACCCCTCAACTTATAAAGGGGATAGTCAAACATAGGCACTTAGGAGGATTAAAATCATTTTTCCTTATTTTGCTTTT
>ML777513.1:761638-783648 GCA_009831015.1 Picea engelmannii
AAACGTGTTTCTAGCGCATGCGCGCCCCGACGCGCGCCTGTCAACACAAAAACCCGCGCATCTGCTAATACGGCGCATTAATTGCATAAGTCGGCCTCCCGACCGCCTGTGGACCGGCCCCCAAGATGATTTGACCCTCAGATGAGGGTCAGCTCTGCAAATTCGGTGAATTAATGTTCTAAGTGAACCCTAAACAGGTTCGTGTTTACACCGGAAGATGGTTACGTGACCGCCTGGAAAATTGCTATAAATAGCCGTGAAGACTCATTGTTTTAGCAGAGAATTCAAAGAAAAGTTACGTTGTCCAGATGATTCAGAGCTCAGTCTTTGACAAGCTATCCATCAGCGGCCTAACCCAGAGTTCTTTCATCACTCAGTTCAGTTCTATTCATTTTGTAAGGAAAGCATTGTGTTGAGGGCCCCGAAGGACCTTCCGCTGGAGGGAGAGGGAACCCCTATCTCTGTCTTCAACGTGTGCTCTGGTTTCGCTAATATATCAAGCCTTGAAACCATTGATGACTCCCTTGTCTCATGTTTGATGTTTTTGTTTATTTTCGAATTGGTATTTGCTTTCAGTTGTTAGATAGATTGTATTCTGTTTTGTTTTCTGTTTTCTGTTAACCCTTGCTGCCACATATGTTCTACCTTGGTGAACCCAACAGGGCATGCAGAGCAGTCTCCATTTTTCTCACCTGGTGACAGATTGACCGCGAACAGTTGTGACTTAATATCTCATTGATATATCATCAAAACTGATAGAGGGATATGCAAGAGTGTACAATGAAAACCTTGACAAACATAACTGCTAATGCTTGCAGCATCGTCTAGAGGATGGAAAAATAATGTTTCTTTTTCCAAATATGTAAAACGAGTATATTACAGTTTAATGAATACATTTTCATACTATTATATATGGTATTATACTTTATCAAAAAATTCGCCAAGACTTTACAAGGTTTTATAATTCAGTGAAAGATTCGTCAAGATTTTACAAGAGTTTATACTTTAGTGAAATATTCGCCAAAGTTTTACAATATTATATAATTGACTAAAAGATTCACCAGAAAATTATATATGAGTAAGATCATGAAGATGGGTAACACTTTCATGAAAATCGAGTCTCAAAAATTGCTAGCGACAATTTTTCGGCCGAAAAATATTTCTAGGAATTTTTTCGGTCAAAAATTTGCACGTCAAATTGAACAGTTCCCTAACGGCACCCTCAAAATTCATGTACAATGTTTTTCGGATGAATTATTTTCCTGTGTTAATTATATTTTCGGCCGAAAGAATTTTCAGCCGAAACGTTTATTTTTAAGGGATTCCGTTAAAAACTAGGTTTCGGTCGAAAGAATATTTCGGTCGAAAACCTGAAAATGGGACAGTTTGCAGGAAACTATAAATTATCTCCATCTTACTTGATCTTTCGAAGTAGAGGACTCCTATAAATACTCATAATTTAGTTTCAGAATTGATACCAACGTTTTTAAAATTGAATCTACTTTCATTGGATATAATTTGTTTTCATTTTCATTATTTTTATCTAATTTTATTTAATTTTATAAAAAAATCACTACGTAATATTTTTAGGTGAGATTATGATTCGGTGAAATGAAAAATACATATCTCTAAAAATACACAGTGGAAAATTATGGAAAAATTATATTCATAATCCTTAAATTGTTCTCTTCAAAAGGGTATTTATAGATTTTACTTTTAAGTAAAAGTTAAGATAGATACAAGGTGTAGGAAAACATGTGTTTAAAATCTGCAACGTTTTCAGCTTGGTCAACTTCAAAAAAATCTAGAAATTATAATATTCATCCGTTAGATTCAAAATTATAGTCATAATAAAATAGAGTCTCTGTAGATTCTTGCAGTATATTTTGTTTCTTAAAAACATAAGTTTAATAATAGATACATTGTTGTGGGAAAAAATAATTCATTATCATTCCTTTCATGTTTAAGGAACACATTGTTAAACAATTATCAAATTGACATATCAAATATTAATAATAAAAAAATTGAAAAATAGTCATTGGAAATCTAACAAAATTCTTAACAAGTTTTGTTTTTACTGTAAAGTGAAATTCTAAATAAAAAAAATACTTTTGTATGCCAGAATTTGAAGAACTTGTGAAAATATAGTTTGTTTTGTCATAAGACAAGCAAAAGTGTTACTCATCCTCGTGATTTTACCCATATACATATTATATTATTGATAAAATAGCCTTCAATATTTCTTATGTATCATGGGGATTCGCCCATTTATTATACATATAAATTTAGGGGGGGTTCTTAAAATCACCACTGATATGAAGCTCTTGTTTTGGGTTTGAGGGCTACAAAGGACACGGAGATTGAAGAGATATCAGTGTTTGGAGATGTTGAGTTGATTGTCTAGAAGATCAGAATTATTTATTAGGATAAGCACCCTCGGTTGAGATCATATAGAAATGAAGTATGGGACCTCATTAACATTTTGTTCTTGGCTTTCAACATCTCATTTGTTCCCAGAGAAAAGAATGTCATGGTTGACTCTTTGGCTATATCATCAAGCAATTTTAGAATCCCTCAGCCACCTAAGCTTAGGTATGATGTAGAAGTAAAATATAGACCCTCCATACCTGAAAACGTCAAACATTGGAAAGTGTTTGAGGATGATATTGAGATCAAAAGACTCCTGGAAACTGTTGATGATTTTTCAACATTACATATTGATCAAGATCCAAATTCTGACATAGATCCCCATGCTGATGTTTTTATGAACAAAATTGTTGATCATCATATTGTCCAGCTGCCCAAAAATCACATCCCAAAGGGACTAGTTCCTTTGGAAAGATTCTTTGACATAAATGATGTGGCAGTAAAGGGTAAAATCTCAAATGAGGACATTGAAGTAGCTGACTGCAATATTGGTACATAGAAGGATCCAAAATTTGTCAAATTGTCAAGCAACTTGTCAAGAGAGTAGAGGGTCGAGTATACTGAGTTGTTAAAGGATTTTTCTGATGTGTTTGCCTAGACCTATTAAGACCTCAAAACATATGACACCAGTGTCATTGAACACAAGATCCCACTGAAGGAGGAAGCCAAACCATTTAGGAAGAAGTTGAGACAGATAAATCCTACGTTGCTTCCTATTATGGAAAGGGAGGTGAAGAAGCTTTTGGATGCTCAGATCATTGTCCCCCTGAGATATTATGAATGGGTAGCAAACCAGGTCCCAGTAAGGAAGAAGAGTGGAGAAATCAGACTTTGTGTCGATTTTAGAAACCTGAACAGGAGCTCAAAGAAGGACAATTACCCGCTGCCAAATATGGAACACATATTGTAGAGGGTAACATGTGCATCCAAGATGTCCATGATTGATGGATTTTCTGGCTACAATCAGATCTTTGTATTGCCTGAAGACAAATAAAAGACAACCTTCACCACTCCTTGGGGCACATTCATGTATGCCAAAATTCCCTTTGGATTAATGAACATAGGAGCAAACTTTCAGCGAGCCATGGACGTCGCCTTCATTGGATAAAAGGATAAATTTTTGGTCATATATATGGATGACGTAACAATCTTCTCCAAAACTGATAAAGAACATTGTTGTCATCTAAGAAGGGTCTTCCTGAAATGTAAAAAAATTGGTCTCTCCCTAAATCCTAAGAAGTCCTTATTTGTTATGCAAGAGGGAAAGTTGTTGGGACACATTGTATCAGCTGAGGGGGTCAGGATTGATTCAAGCAGAGTAGAAGCTATTCAATCCCTACCACTTCCCAGATCCAAGAAAGAAGTTCAGTCCTTCCTGTGAAAAATCAATTTTCTAAGAAGGTTTGTTTCCAATTTTGATGAGTTGGTGAAACATATCACAACCATGCTTAGGAAGAGGAATGAAGTAAAATGGACTACTGAATCCAAAGAATCCTTCAATAAAATCAAGAAGGCATTGACTGAGGCACCTGTGCTTATCATCCCTGATTATTCCAAGGATTTTCTAATTTTTTCTTTTGCTTCTTTTGATATAGTGGAAGTTCTTTTATTGCAGAAAAATGTTGAAGGGCTAGAGCAGTGCATTTCTTTTTTCAGTAGATCACTAAGAGATGAAGAGGTGAAATATGACATCATGGAGAAACAAACCTTTGCATTGGCAAAAGCCGTCAAGGCTTTCATAATCTATGTCCTTCATTTAAGGATTATTGCATATGTCCCTTCAGCTGTTGTGAAGGACATTCTCATTCAACATGACATAGATGGAAGAAGGAGCGAGTGGATTGACATAATCCTTGAATTTGATCTAGAAATGAAACCCACCAAGCTAGTTAAAGGCCAAGGTTTATCCAAACTATTGGTTGAATCTAATTGTAAATCTTTGGGGGTTAACTTCATCAACACTTGCTCAAAAGATCAGCAGGTTGAGCTGCCTGATAACAGTCCTCGGGACGGTACTCCATTAGTAGAATGCACCTGGTATAAAGACATTATTTATTTTCTGCAAGAGTTGAGGCCCCCTGATGGTGTGGGAAGAAGTAAGGTGAGAGATTTAAAGATCAAAGCAGTCAGGTCTTTCCTTATTGACAAGATCTTGTATTGGAAAGACCCTCTGGGTGTGCTTCTGAGATGTCTAGACCCCCAGGATGCCTAAAAAATCATGTTTGAATTTCACGACAGCCTGTGTGGGGGACATCATTTATGGAATACCATGACCTATTAAATTCTCAGGGCTGGGTACTTCTGGCCTACTCTATTCACAGATGTATGTGAAAAATTTAGAGCTTGCATCAAATGTCAGAAATTCTTTGGGAAGCAGCAGCTCAAATCTCTGCCATTGAAGCCTGTGGTGGCTTCAGGACCTTTTCAGTAGTGGGGTCTTGAATTCATTGGGGAAATTCATCCTTCTTCAAGCATTCAACACAGGTGGATCTTAACTGCAACGGACTACTTCACCAAGTGGATAGAATCTGTTCCCACAAGGAGTGCTTCTCACAAAGTGATCATTGGTTTTCTTGAAGATATTATGACAAGGTTTGGTTGTCCGAAAAGAATCATCACTGACAACGCTACATCCTTCAAGGATGAGCCATTGGTCAAATTTTTTGAGCAGTTCGGGATTTCATTGATCCACTCCGCCCCCTACTATCCCCAAGGAAATGGACTAGAAGAGTCCTCTAACAAGAGCCTTATAAAGATCATCAAAATACTGCTAGAGGAAAATAAGAAAGCATGGGATTCAAATCTCAAATTTTCTCTGTGGGCTGACAGAGTGAAAAAAGAGAGGTCCCTGGGTATTTCTCCTTTCCAACTTGTATATGGGATATAAAC
The DNA here is from genome assembly GCA_009831015.1 of Picea engelmannii. Classification (NCBI taxonomy): domain Eukaryota; kingdom Viridiplantae; phylum Streptophyta; class Pinopsida; order Pinales; family Pinaceae; genus Picea; species Picea engelmannii. The sequence continues at coordinate 766,955 of ML777513.1, forward strand.
AGTCTTTCCTTCCCATCTTTCCCTACCAGGTGGCAAAGTTCTTTCAAGATTATCAAGGAGAGTCCGATGATATGATCAGGAGGGTGTAGTAGCTAGTAGAATCCCAATAGACTAGAGAGAAGCTATTGGAAAAAGTGCATGAATGTCAATAGAAGATCAAGCAAGCCTTTGACAGAAAGGTGAAAAGGGAGGATCTTCAACTAGGAGATCTAGTACTTAAATGGGATGCGCCTAGACAAGATAAAAGAAAACATGGAAAATTTGAAGCCCTTTGGATCGGTCCCTTCAAGAGTTCTGAAATGTTTCCAAAGAACACTTACAGGTTGCAAAATTTGGAGGGTGATGAAGTTTTTGGTGGCCCTGTCAATGGGAATTTTCTGAAGAATTTCTTTATCTGAGCCATAAGTGGCTCCCGTGTCTTTGTAAATATTGTTTTTCTTTTTTTGTTTTCGGTTTTATAGGAGACTCCGCAACCCAACAGAAGGTGAATAGAACTGCAAAGGAGATCTTAGAGCCTCACAGGGAGGACTCTATCCCCCATGGAGCCTAATGTTATCACATGTTTCTGTGGGGGGGATGTTTTCCCTTGGTTTTGGCCTCCAGGTGACAAAGGGAAAAGAAAGGGAAAAAAACCCACTAAATGGTGCTTATCATAACTCCGTCGGGGTCAATGTGACTGTTTGGAGCACTGTGCTAAGAGGTGCGTACATCTAGGTGGTTGAGATCTACACGCCCTAGATCGACGGTTGTTGATCTTATCAGGGCTTCCACATGCGCGATCGTTAAAAAATGTAGGGCGGGCCAGGGACGAAACCATGGTTTTATGGAGATGCTATGTCTCATCTAGAGACACACATCGTGCCCAAAAGCGGTGAAGAATCAAACCAATTTTAGCAGCCCAGATATGCACATGTGCGTATAAAGCCCTATCCCCAGACGACAAGTGGCCACTCTGTCCCGTCGACACCCGTTCCCCACTCCATCCACCACTCCCCTGTCACTTTCACTCCTTCACACCTATCCTCCACTCACTGTCCCACATGTCATACCTCCCCCTCTCATCTCTCGCCACCTGTGCCACCTCACTCCACATCACCTACGTCCCATTGCACCTCATCTCTCGCTTGTGTGGTTCCCATGCTATCCTCGGTTTCCTTTTCCCATCCACGTTTTCCACCTGGCCATCTCCACATCTGCTATTCCATGCTTAGCATGCCAATCACTTCGTCAGTAGCCACGTCTACTATCAGACCTCTCCCTAATCCCAATGAAGTAGTTATTGAGGTTGGGTGGTGGAAGTTGAACATCGTTTCTACCATAAATGGAAATCCCAAGGAAGGACTGTCAGTTAGCCAGCTCATCTGCTAGTCTGTTCTAAAGCACTATTGTGTCTAACTGAGGTTCACTTCTAACCAAAGACTACATGCACAGTGTGTCAGGAATCATGCATACATAATGCCTTAAATGCATCCACTCGAGCACGCTTATGTTTTTTGGCTCTAAGTATATAGGAGTCTTCCTCATATTTTATTAAGGGTCGATGGTTGAGCCAAGCTACCGTATTGTAAAGTTTTAATGAAGCCTATGGTTCTTTGGTTATGTGTGGCCATTTGAGACTTCTTGTTTAATGATAGTCAGCTTTCTTATCATCTTATTTTCTTCTGACATTGAAGACTCAGACATGGATGATCCAGTCAAGTTGTTGTGACTATATTGTAATGTATGTTTGATTGCAATTTTATTATGACGTTTTCAATTTCCTGAAGTTTTGGGTTCAAGAAGATCTTGTATTCAAAGTTTTTCCTCCTTAGGATGTTGGAAGACCTAATGTCCATAACAGACCTCTACTTTTTCTCACCAGTTCTCCCCCCTACTCACCCTTTACTGCAACTTACTGACTGAAGTCAGATCAAGACCTCACCTATTTTTCACATATGAGCCCAGCATTCTAAGTTAAAACGTTATTATCTTGAGCCTGCGTCCATTAGACACCCTCTAAATTTATTCATTGTGACATAAAACTGATGGGGACTGGGCTTACCTATGCTGCAATCCAGAGGTGACATCTAGTGCTAACAATTTGCATAAGAGTTCTAGGATATTATCTCAAGTTTAAGCAAAGTTTTCTATGGTTTCTTGGCTTTTTCTCAAGGTCTACAAGCTTCAATTCATGGTTGGTTGATCTATCATGGGATTGGCTCTATTTTTCCAATGTCTAACCTCTCAAAACTCTCTTTCATACATTTTTCTAACAACCTCCTTCCCCCCATTCGAATTATCCTCATGCATGATGGCTAGAGAATTTGAACTCGACTTCTCTTTCTAGTTCCAAGAATGTAGGGGAGACAATTTGCTAGAGTTTAGGAGAAGGTGGCTTAGATTGAGGAATTTGTTTCCTCCACTTCTCTTAACTCCCTTTTTCTTTGAAATCCAAATTTGAAATGGCTAAGGGTTCAAGGTAACGTAGGATATATGTTTTAGGCATAAACCCCCCTTAGATCCCTCTCCTTTCTCCTCTTGTGGTATCATAACCCCTATAGGCACTCATGCTCAGTTGATCTTGATATTTTTCTTTATTAACTACAAAATAAAAAAACATACAATATTCACAACACTATGGTATATCTGTCCCATCGAGTTAGTGTAGCAGAGTTAAAAAATATTCATGCAAAGCATTTAAGCATTTATTTACAAATAATTCAAAGAATAAAAAATGGAATATTACATGAAAATTGAATTTAACTATTGAAAAATGGCTAATAATCAAAACTTTTATATTGTAATCTTTAAGCAGATATTGAAAACAACCAAGAGGGAGGAACCTATACCTAGTTGGTCTATTATGCACAAGACACAAACAATATTAAAAATATCAATGGGGATTTACCTCTTTTGATCGCTTGGGAATTCCTAAACCCACATGTCCCAAGAGGTTGATACCATTGGAAAAAAGTGGGATTTTCTAATTAAAAACTAATGTGAATTATATGCCTTACAATTTGTATCCAAAATGAGATGATTGGATAAATTAGGCCAGATATATTGTTATAGATATACCGCTTATTAATGTTTTACAAATATTAAACAAGATTTCTTAATCCATTAAGAATTTTCAATGAAGTATCTCTTATTAAGTTATTTCAAATAACTATATGTTGAGTGTGATGTTTTTTTAGTTTAAAATACTTAATGTTTTATTGATATTAGGTAACTAAAAAGACTATAAGTTTTATATAATTACAAAATTCGTAATTACACTTACTTATATAATTACAAAATTCGTAATTACACTTTAAGAGTGTGAGGATTGTGTGGTTTTTTATTTTATTTTATCTACAATAAAACTTTAAAGTTTGAACACTTTAGTTTAATAATTCTATAAATAACAAATAGTAACTTTTAAAGTTTGAACACTTTAGTTTAATAATTCTCTAAATAACAAATAGTAACTTAAAAAAATAAAATTATTGAAAAATTTATATGTCAATTTAGATGGTTTTACATTGAAATTGGTTTAATTGATATGAAGTGTAACAACTGCATAAAATTGGTGTTATCTTAAAATTTATTTAATATGCGATGCTTAAGGCTTTCTTATGAATGGAGGAGACTCTTCAGATTTTAAGTAATGCAAATGATGTTTAAAATGCCATTTTCTATTTAAAATTGTTTAAGTGAATAAAAAATATGCATTGCCATTTTCTAAATAAAATTGTAAAATGCCATTTTGTATTTAAAATTGTTTAAGTGAATAAAAAATATGCATTGCCATTTTCTAAATAAAATTGTTTAAGTGAATAAAAAGTAATTTTGTAAATATAATTGTTTAAGTGAATAAAAAGTATACGTTTTCTAAATAAAATTGTTTTAAGGAAATAAAAAGTATACACTGAAAAGGGCAATCTAGCTTTCAAAATAATGTTAAAATACGTTTACTTAAGTGGGACTAGTTGTCTACATTCCACTTGTACCTTCAATAGATTATATGTTCGTAACGTTTCATGACGAAGAGGGATGTAGTTGCCCATTGTCCTTTAATTGAAAAAAAAAAAAAAATGAATATGGTATTTTTACTTTTGGAATGATTATGATATGTTCAATAATTATTTTACATATTTTTTGAAATTAACAAGAATCATTCTTGCTAATTAGTTAGATGCTTATGTTTTTGGTTATTTGAATATATTCAATTATGATTTTGGGTTTTTAGGTTTTCTTGTAGGAGTTTTGGGTAATGGTGTTTTATTTTTTTTTTTGAGTTTTGGGTAATGGTGTATTTCTTTTTCAAAGTCTTATTTTTTTAAATATTTGGGGGTTCGGATTTTATATTGGAGAGATTGGAAGATATTTTTTATGTTAACTATGCAAATGTTATATGTTAACAAGTTTATTATTAGGAATCAAGATAGTCTCTTAAATTTTCAATTTAATGGGCTTTAGCCATCAACAACCCAACATTGTTCTATGGATGAATTATTTTCATATAGACCATGGAATATTCGGTGTGTTTCTTCTCCAAAGGCTTATTTGTTGTTTGTTTTCTCAATCTTGAAGATCACATAAAGGTTTTGGAAGAGGGACCAATGTTTTTGCACAAAGATGGTCTCTTTATTCAACCATGGTTCCCCAATTTTAACCCATTGACTACCATGCCAATCACAACTCTAATGTGGGTGAGATTATCAAATCTCCTCATCCATTTGTGAATTCCACAAGTGCTAGAAAAAATGGGAATGCATTAGATTGGATTCATTAAGTCAAACATAAGATAGGTTCAAAAGGGCATCATTTCATATGCCTAGATCTTTGTTGGTCTTGACCTTAGTCTTAGCCTACTGAATAAGATTGTTCAAGAGTGAAAATTTTCTCAACAACTTTTGGTATTGGATTATTATGACATGATTTTTGTTGTGAGAGTTGGGAACAAACATGCCATTTGCAACAATTTTATTTAATAACTCACGCCCCTTCGGGGAGAAACTATAAAAGCAATAAACTCATATGATGGGAATAATCAAAGAAGGAACCTTGAGGGAATATCCAAAATAACATAAAAAACCACTGAGATCAATAACATCAACAAACATAGGGCACCCAACCCTAGACTACCATTATCGTTCCATGTACCCAACCCTCTCTCTAAGGGTGGTGATTTTAATATGGTCTTAATGTCTTTCCCTTCAATGCAAGTAAACACAATGGAGAAACACCTCTAATGAGATGGATACTAATCGTGAATAAGACAATTTGGATAGAGAGAAGGCAATAGAATCCCCATCCATCTTAGAAGAAACAAGTAAGTTTGACTCAACTACCCCTCCATGAGTTGTAGACCATAGAAATATATCTTAAAGAAGGGGAAAAAAGGAGATGCAACAACACAATTGTATATATTAGCAAGAGAATGGGAGATGCAACAACTGAGAGAACATATATTTGTAAGAGTATATGAGATGCTACAACAGAGTACCTATATTAGTAAGAGCATAACAATCATGTGATAACATGTGCTTGAATCATCATAAACAATCTAAATAGTTATCTAGACTCATCCAAAAGAGTTAACTATGTCGAAGGCATTTTTACAATGGAGATGCATCTCTAGAAACTATCATCATTGGAAAACTTTGTTTGTATTTACAACTTACCAAGAATGATTTGTGTCTATTAGGTGGCATGATATGTATGATTCATTCGTGTTAATTGGCATAGTTGTCTTGTAGCATATACAACATACTTAGCATGGTTTCATGTTGGTTTTTGGCAAAAAAGTATGAAATAAATGAAGATTACTACAATTGGTTACACTAGAAATACATAAAACAAATTTTTAGGTAACCTCTATGTTATTGTTAGAATGTGTAGAGGCACCTACATGGTGTGTAAATAAGTAGATAACATTTATTCTTCTAACCATTCAAATTTTGGATTCAAAATGCAGAAAAATCTTGGTCGAAGTTGGAATCAACATGTTGCAAATCTAAATAGAGAAAGAAATGAAAGGGTAGCCTCCATCATGAGAGTTGTGCACGTGATTATTGTCTTCCCCAAGAATATTTTTCCAATGAGGAGGGTCATAAGGATAATATGGCACGTATTGTAAGAGAAGTGTATGATATTATCATCATAACTGAAAGTTACCCTATTGATATTGTTATCTTAAAGGTATATGGACATGTTGAAATTCATAGTGATCTAGAACATATCATATGGATAGGGGTTGGAGATGAGGATGATGTGAACCTACACAACATTAAACATTATTATGGGATCTTTGGTTTTTACAAGGATTAATTCCTCATTATAATAATTAGAGGGCCAAATCCCTCCCTCCCTCCATCTTTACATCAAACTTGTTGGTAACTCTTTGCATTTAGACTTTTACAACCTTTGCTGAATTCATTTATTAATAAACTAATCTCGAGAGGAAAACCAAGGGAGTGAGAAATTCATCTCACACATTTGTCCAATTTGTTTTTGTAACTCCCTCATGGGAGGGCCCAAAAAATCTGTTGGAAGAAACTTGCACGTGAAGGAGCCTATCACAAGAGCAGAGAAGTTTTGACATGGCCACTAGTTATGCCTACATTCTATTAAAATCTTTTGGTTCTTGGTGAATACGGTGCCCGAAGAACACAACCATTGGTTATGTCTACAGTATTTTGAGATCTTGTGGTTCTTGGTGAATGTAGTGCCCCAAGAACACAACCACTCGTTATGTCTACAGTCTGCTACAATTGGTTTTCTGGTCTAAATCAATCTTATCACCAAGAGATCAAGAGATAACTGAGAATGAATGGTTGTGTGATGGAGCTCACTCTACGATATTTAAGAGGTATATAAAGATGTTGATGAAGACTTTACCAGGTAGACACTAAAGGAAATTGACTTAATCTATTGTAATATTGATTATATGGATTGTAAAGGAAAAATTTGAAATATGTAGAAATTAGTTAGGAGTTGTAGAGAATTCATTTCTCCATTGAGTGGGAATGTTAGGAAAAATAATGGATAGATGAAAATTTTGGTTTCCCACAGGTTACGAAACACTTGGTGTTTTAGCTTTCCATACCATTTGTCAAATTCATCTATTAATAAACTAATCCCTAATGGAAAACCAGGGGAGTGAGAAATACATCTCACACATTTGTCTCCTCTGTTTGTGTTTACAATTTAAATAATGAAAAGTTTATTGAGATATTTTGTTTATTTTATGTTTTGGTTGTGGTGGTGGTTTTATTTTTATTTTTTTCAATCTTTATCTATGCTTAATGAATTCATAGCTAAATTATTAAGAATAAGCTTGGATTAGTGAATTCAAATATTTCCCTAGCCATCATTGAATCTCACTATGTTTGATCCCATCCATCATGTTGTAAACATAAATATTTTCATATGAAGTTGGTTCCCCTTTCCTCTAAAGTTAAGGGTCCCTTAATCCATCCAATTGGTGATGGAGCTAGCATCCTCTATTTGTAGGTGGCTTATGCCCTGGTGATTGAGATAACATCCTCCATTTGTAGGTGGCTTATTCCCTTAGTGAATATGGACCCACCATGCAAGGTAGATGCTCCTCCCTAATTTGGAAAGTGTTTATCTTTCAGAGGAATGGACTGGAGCATCTTTAAGAAAACTAAGAGCTACTCCTTTGAAATTAAAAAAAAAAAATTAGAGAACATTCTCAAGTTGAAAATTTACTTTGCAGGGTTGAAGGAAAAAACTCCTTTATATGTTGATCATGTTGCCAAACCTCAAGACCCTCAAATATTGGATCCAAATCCACTAGCTCCTTCATATGAAAGGTGGAATCCAAATTCACTTTAAGATAAAGGTTTCATCGACATTCATTGTCAATTAAAAATGATCAAGATTTTATATTTTGTAGTTGTGCATGGTTTCTTAGAACTAATGTGAACTGTATGTTAATTAATGGTCCCTCAATCCATGCCACCAATGATCGAGCTAGAATCCTCCATTTGTTGGTGGCTTATATTATTAATGAAGATAGATTCACAATGCAAGGGAGACACTCCTCCCCAATTGGGCAAGTCTTGATATTTCAAAGGAATGGACCCAAGCATATTTTAGAAAACCAATAGTTGGTACTCTAAAATTATAAAAAATATAGAGAACATTCTCAAGTTGAACATTCACTTCGAAGGGTTGATCCATGTGGATATTCATGGCCACCCACCTATTTCAACTGACTCCTCTTGTTCGTTTTTAGTTCATCACGTTCTTCTGTACTTGTTTGTAATTATGGGTTCTACAATTCTGGGGTTGTCTGAAGCCCTACACATCTTCCAAGTGGATATTGGTGGCCTCTCACCTAATCCAAATGAATTATTTTGTATGTTTTCATGCCAGCACATCTTGTTGTACTTCCAAGGTTGTTTTGGAGCCCTAAACACTATTTTTTTGGCTCACCACAGTCAAACTATAGACGAAGTCAGAGTTTGATGACATAATGTGTAGTTCTCTGAAAGAACTTTTCAACGGGCTATCACGCACCTAAAAATAAGTCCGTATGAAAAAGTTACGACCCCGGGAAGTTGAGGTACCAACTTACCCATAGGGGCCCACATGACTTTTGGTGTTTCACCTTCTAGGGTTAGGTTTTTGGATGTCTAGGATTTTTCCATTCATGAGTAATATCAGAAAGGCCTCTGGAGCCTCATTGTAATCATTCTTCTTAGACACATGCATGTAGCAGCCACATCTCTTCTCAGAGATAGCTACCACCATTCGAGCAAGTGTTTCAGTTCTGTAGTTTTACAATTTCAACCTATTTCATTTTTTTAATAGAAGATATTGTTCACTAGATATTAGTGTTGCTCTGTGTTTATTGCATTCAGTCTGTTAATTATTTTTGTTCCGCTCCTAAATCCATACCAGTGGTATTCGAGCGGTCTGATCTTCATTTCTTTTTCTTCGTGCATGTCCCCGACAAGATCTGGGTACAAGAAGTTGGGACATGAACCAATCGATCAATTGCAAGATTTTTCGCGCCGAGCCCGACAACAACCCATGGGATATGAGAAGAAATATGATGGAGCAGGAGATCATTTTAAAATGTTGCTCAAGGAAGCCATTACGCAACAAAGGAACGAAATGATGGAAAACTTTGTGCAAATCCTTCGGCGACTGCTCACAGGAGAAGCATATTCTTCAAGCGGCCATGCAACCCCCTTCAAGGTACAGTTAAATTTTGATATTCCATTATTTGAAGTACTGATAGATGCAAATGTTGTATATAAATGGTTGAATCTAATTGAAGGGTATTTTTTGGTCCACAACTTTTCCGATGGGGAAAAGATTAATTTTTCACTCCTCAAGGCCATCCCCCATGTTAAGGACTAGTGGGACACTTACTCTGAGCAAAGGGCCATAGAGGAATCTGAAATGTTTGTGGTTTCCCCCACATGGTATTCCTTCTGGGATGACATTAAAGAACAACACTACCCTGTTGGAAGCTACGAGGACCAGTACACCAGATGGACCACCCTACGTCAAGAAAGGGACAAGACAGACCCAGACTTCATCAATATTTTCCACACCCTGCACAGCAAATTAGGTATCAAATATTCTGAGCAACATTTGTTGCTCAAATATTGCGACTGTTTCAATAGATACATCCAAACAGAAATGGAGTTTTTGGACATCACTTTGTTAGGTACGGCTTATAGATGCATTGTCAAGATCAAGCAGAAATTTCAGCAGAAGAGGTGAGAGTTTGGATCTGCAAACTCCTCACAGCCAAAGCAAGGAAAAGGTTTCCCCAACCCCCATAGCAAGGGACATAGTAGATATGGCCACTCTTAGGGAAACCAATCCAAGCCACAACACAAGAAGGGAAATGAGAAGATGAAGAAGGACACGAGAAAATGGTGTGAGTACCATAAAATCCCTTGGCACAACACTAAAGAATGTCACTCCAAGCAGTCACTCATGGTCGAGCTGAAAGATTCTGAGTCATAGGTTTATTATGATTCTAAATCAAATCCTGAAGGAGGGAATCATATCATCAATGTTGAACCCAGTTCCACTATCACCACCACCAAAGTTTGACCAAGAGAACCAGAAGAACCGTAGGAAGGGGAACACCTTTTTCACTCACAGATGTGGGTAAAGGGGGATCCGCTTCATTTCATTGTCAATAGTGGCAGTCAGAAGAACCTAATTTCAATAGAGGTCATCAAGCGGCTGGACCTACCAATGACATTGCACGTACAACCCTACACCATCGGCTGGCTTCACTAAGGAAGAGATCTCCATGTCATCCAACAGTGTCATCTTCCCTACATCATCAAGTCTTTCAAAGATGAGGCTTTGTGTGATATTTCTCCGCTTGAAGTTTTTGATGTTATTTTAGGACAACCATATTTGTGGAAGCGTCATGTTGTGTATGATTCTAGACCCCATAGTGTTATTATTACTTTGGGTATACAATTGTACAGGATACCAAAGGTAGCGTCGCCTACCACTATTTCTTTAATATCTGCTAAGAAGTGCAGTAAGGTCATTTCACAGACCAAGAAGTTCATCTTATTTGTGATTATTTCTCATAGTAAGTAGAAGGTTGTCACCACATCCGTGGCCTCTACACAGAGCCTCTCTTTGCAGCAAAAGCAAGTGGATGGGATCATGGAAGAATACATAGACATATTCTCCTCACCCACTGGGGTACCGATGCACTGCCAAGTCAAGCATCAAATTGATCTGACTCATGGTGCACCTCTACCTAATGGACCAGTCTATCAATTCTCACTGATGGAAAATGACAAAATTAGGCATTAGATCTAGGAGCTTCTTCAAAAGGGGCACATCAGACCCAACTCCTCCCCTTGCAAAATCCTGATTGTATTGGTGCAGAAGAAGGATAGGACTTGGAGAATCTACATTGATTACAAAGACTTAAACAAAATCACAGTCAGGAAATGATACACAATTCCCAGGATTGATGACCTTCTTGAACAAATCAAGGGGGAAAAGTTATTCAACAAGATTGACCTAATGTCTAGCTACCACTAGGTTCTCATCGAACCAACTGATGTATGGAAGATAACATTTAAATCTGAAGGTCTCTTTGAATGGAAGGTCATGCCCTTTGGCTTAACAAATGCACTAGACACATTCATGAGGTTGATGGATGATGTATTGAGACCCTTCACCAACTCTTTTGTGGTGGTATATTTGGATGACATCCTCATCTTCAACATAACGTGGGAGGAGAACATGCGACATATTCAATAGGTTTTGAGCACTCTGTGGAAACACAATCTATATGCCAACTTGGAAAAATGCTCTTTTGACATGAACATGGGGTACATGTTGATATAGCTAAGATCCAAGTCATCCGTGACTGGCCAGCCCTGACCTCACTAACCGAGCTTCAGAGCTTCTTGAGACTGACCAACTTCTATCGACGGTTCGTGTTTCGATTCTCCCATATTGCATGGGACCTCAACCAGATGACCAAGGGAGTTGGCAGAGAAACGTTCGTGTGGGAGAAGGAACAACAACAAGCATTCGATGATCTGAAACATCGCTTGTGCTTAGCTCCAGTACTCTCCTTGCCCGATATGCAACAATCGTTTGAGATTGAGACTAATGCATATGACTATGTTGTAGGTGCATGTAACACACCTACGGTGGGGAATCAAATTTTCTCTCTTCTTAGGAGAATCAAAACCTCCATTCGGGGTTTCTATTCCATTCTTCTCTTCCATATCTTTCCAGCCATGATCTCCATGCTCTGAAATGAGCTTAGAGCAGGAAAATATCCTCTCCCAAGATCTTTGTGTTCTTTCATCCCCCTATACTTGAATATGACCATGGTATATGACAAGACGCCAAGACAAAAGAACCAAGATGACCACCACATAAATCCTCCAGAGTGGAAAACCTTCAAAGTTCACAAACTGATGCCACGTGTCCTCAGGGATTTTGACGACCCTGATTTACTTCAGGACTTCGACATTTGGGAGTTTCAAACGTTCCTACACCTTTTTCATCCACAGTACTTTGTACTCAGAGTTATATATTAGGAGCCACATGTCCATATAAATCAACAGCTCAGGTCCACTTCAGGACTTCAACGTTCGGGAGTCTCGAACACTCACACCACCTTTTCTCCCAGAGTGATTTCACCCGAAGTAGACACATGTCTCTTTCAAACTAATGGTCATGATTTAATTCTGGAGTTATCAACTCTCATGACCCCACTCTCCTCCGAAGTGGCTATCTTTCGAAATGTAAGATCTGCTAACACCTATCCTCAGCTGATAATGCCTCAGATGAACTCCAGCTCTCCGACCTTTCGGAGTTTCTTATTCAACACATCCCCTTTTCTCTCCTAGTGACTTTCCTCTAAAGTGGAGGATCTGAAGGCACATGTCCCTTTGGCTTGGACGACTTAGATCTGCTTTAGCTCTTCGGGCTTTGGGAGTGTCAAAATCTCCACACTTTCTTTCTCTCGTAGAGCTTACAACCAAAGTCGACGATCCATCGACGCGTGTCTACCACAGATCGACCACTGCAAATCACTTCAGCCCTTCAGCCTTTTGGAGTTTCAACCTCTCCACACTCACTTTCTCCCGGAGTGTTTACACCCGAAGTAGATGATCTGTCGATGCGTGTCTCAAATAGATTGACAACTACAAATCACTTTAGCTCTTCAGGATTCCAAAGTTTCAACCTCTCCACACTCACATTCTCCTGGAGTACTTACACTCGGAGTCGATGATCTGTCAACACATGTCCTTTCTCTCAGATCGATGTCACAGAAAGACTTTGTTACTCCACGTATTTCCAAAGGTACTCACAACTATCCACCTAGCAACTTTTCTAGGTCTGACGGTCATGATCCAGCCAATATCGATTTGTTCGTCGATCAATGGTTCATAGTGATTGTGAGGCCCCAATGTGCGCACTCTTTATTAGAGATCTCAACCTCCATAATCTGAAAAAGTACTTGCCCAACTCGGTCTAATCAGGGTCGTTGATCTTCCAACCCAACAAGATCATCGACATTGGTGAATTACGGGCTGTGAACTAGCATGTTTGCTAATTTCACCTTCAAGCTCCGCAATGATTCCCAACCATTGATTTAATCGAGCGACTAGCGTTTTATTTGTTAGCTCCAGTGGGTCCTTATGTTAGTATAACGACTGGGATAGCTTCTCCTCTCGATGAACGGATCACATCCATCTACGCTGTCAAGTTCTTAAGTCATCTATGGCTCTTGTTACTCCGGTAGTTAAGGTAATTGTGATTATCGTGAAGTTTGACATCTCAGAGCTTCAAACTCCCAAAGTTCTGAAACCTTCATGAGCTAACTCCTTTTAGCGCAGGGTTCCTAGACCCAGGACACATGGACTTTCATTTGACTCTTGGGCTACGAACTCTACTCTTAGTCATGTTTTTGGTTAAGGACTTTGGTGTGAGTTCAAAGTATCTTAAACTAATAATCTGAAGGAAACACCTCCCTAACTCGCAGAACTTTAAGCTCTGAAACATGGCAAGGTAAACTCGTGAGGTTACCAAGACAGTAGCAGTGCCTAGAGGCTTCCTCCGACTCTGGAACTGTGATGTAATTTTCTTAAGGAGAAACGCCTTCAAGGGATTAAAATGGAGCATATGGAAAATCACGCATTAGCATAACTTCTCAAGGGAACATACACATACTCATAACTTAATCATTTCAATGCAGAAACCATTTATAGACAGATAAATATACGCATGCATCCATTATTTCCAATTCAAAGCACAAGACAATGAAAACACTTATTAGAACCATAAGGCGTGATGTGACTGTTGAAAGGGGTGCTCATTTCCACCCAACCATAGGTTCAATCACTACTAATGGATTTACCACTAGCCACCCCCGAGATTACACCATGATGTTTTGAGATTCAATTTCTTTCTTCCAGCTCAACGGAAGTTAACATAGTTACCAACTTAATGAGAACTCTTCATGTTGGTTGTGGAGCCTAATTATCTTCCTGATTCAGAGGTATTTTACTTTCAGTTTTGTTTATACCCCATGAATTATTTACACCCTAGAAGTATGTACACTCTTCCACACCGGGGAGTGCAGAGGGGGGGTACCCCCTCTGCACTCCCCGACGTATTTTACTTTCAGTCATGTTTATACCCCATGAAGTATTTACACACTAGCAGTATGTACACTCTTCCACGACGGGGAGTGCAGAGGGAGGGTACCCCCTCTGTGGGGTCTCGGGGGTCTGGGGGCAAGCGAGCCCCCAGTGGGGGTTCGGGGGCGAAGTCGTTGAAGGAAAAATTGCCTTGTAAATGTATATTGTAATTTCATTGTAAATCTGGACCATTCATTATAAGGTCGCAGATCTAATGATAGAGATTATGTTAAGGTTTCTTTCCCTATAAGGAAACCCTCTTTTATGAGGGACATGTATTGTGGCTATGGTTGATGGCGAATATTGTATTCTGAGATAGGAGACTGTGAGAGAAAGAAGAGTACATTATAGCAGGTTTGTTGTAGGTTGTATCCCTTCATATGATAGATAATAATAAAGGAAGGACCTGACAATTTCTCTAGTGGACGTAGCCCACATAGGGTGAACCACGTAAATATGTGTCTCTATTGTATTCTGTATCTTCTGTGTTTTGTTTCCGCATTTGTTTTATTTTATTGCTCCATGGTCCTATTTTTCTAACAATTGGTATCAGAGAGAAAGGTAACTCACAGGAAAAGAGGGTTCCTGGTTCAAGTGGGAGCAATGTCAGACGATGGAATGTTTAGGGTCGAGAAATTTAACGGCCAAAACTACCAGTTATGGAAGATGCAGATGGAAGACTATTTATATCAGAAGGATCTATTCCTACCATTGGGTGGAATAACAAAGAAGCCGGTAGCTACGAAGGACGAAGAATGGGAGATTCTTGACAGAAAGGCTCTAGGAATGATACGGATGAGCCTAGAAGCGTTGGTGGCTTTCAATATTTCCAAAGAAAAGACAACGAAGGGTTTGATGGACGCATTGGCCAAATTGTATGAAAAACCCTTGGTGTCCAACAAGGTATTTCTAATGAAGATATTATTTAATATGAAGATGTCGGAAGGTGGGTCTATTGTGGATCATTTAAATGACTTTAATACGGTTACTAATCAAATAAGTTCTGTAAAAGTGGACTTTGATGATGAGGTCAGGGCTCTTATAATCTTGTGCTCATTGCTAGAAAGTTGGAATGGCTTGGTCATGGCTGTAAGTAACTCTGTATTTGGTTCAAATAGTTTAAAATTTGATGATGTTGTTGGTGTTATCCTTAGTGAGGAAATGCGATGGAAAAGCACAGGTGAGACATCAGGAAATGCGTTGAAAATGGAGAACAGGGGAAGACAAAAGGATAGAGGAAAGGGTTTCAGGAATCGTGGGAATTCTAGGAAGGTCATATCCAAATCCAGACTTGGAAATATAGAGTGTTGTAATTGTGGGAATAAAGGACATCTGAAGAAAGACTGCAGAGCTCCAAAGAAACAAAGAGATGGACAACAGGAGAGAAATCAGGAAGAAAATGTAACAGGTGATGTGTTACAAGATGCTTTGATTCTTTATGTAGATAATATTTTTGAGTCTTGGGTAGTAGATTCAGGGGATTCATTTCATGCCACACCCCATAGGAAACATTTTCTATATTATGTTCAAGGTGATTTTGGACAGGTTCATTTGGGTGACGATGCACCACGCAAAATTGTTGGAATGGGAAAGGTAAAAATAAAGCAACGCAATGGAAACCAATGGTTGTTGAAAGAGGTCATACATGTTCCATATTTAAGGAAAAATCTAATTTCAACCGGGCAGTTGGCAAGTGAAGGTTGTATATCCATATTTATAGATAATACGTGGAAGGTCATCAAAGGATCATTAGTGATAGCGAAATGAGAGAAGGTAGGTACATTGTATTTATGTACTGGTAATACTGACTCTTCTATATCTTTATCTTCTACAAGAGTGGATACAACACTATGGCATCATAGGATTGGATGCATGAGTGAGAAGGGGATGCAGATACTTCATAAAAGAAATTTGTTGCAGATCTTAAACAAATTGATTTGGACTTCTATGAGCATTATGTTTATGGAAAACAAAAGAGAGTCAGATTTCCTAGAGTCATAAAAGAAAAGAAGAGTGAAAGGTTAGAGCTTGTGCATACAGATGTATGGGGACCAGCTCAGGTATCATCTCTTGGTGGCTCTCATTATTATATTTCTTTTATTGATGATGCAACTAGAAAAACTTGGGTTTATTGCATTCGACAAAATTTTGATGTTTTTGATACTTTTAAGAAATGGAAAGCTTTGGTTGAGAATGAGACAGGAAAAAAGTTGAAGTGTCTCAGATCAGAGAATGGAGGTGAATATTGCAGCAAGGATTTTGATGATTATTTTTCATACCATGGGATTCGTAGAGAGAAGACAATTCCAAGAACACCACAAGAAAATGGTGTGCCAAAAAGGATGAACAGGACAATCATGGAGCGTGCAAGGAGTATGAGATTGCATGTTGGTTTGCCCTTACAATTTTGGGAAGATGTTGTTGTTTACTTAATAAACAGAGGACCTTCAAGCTCTTTGGATGGTAGAATTCCAGAGGAGGAATGGACAGGAAAAAAGGTAAACTATTCTTTTTTGAAAACTTTCGGTTGTGAAGCAT
>ML777513.1:785497-797618 GCA_009831015.1 Picea engelmannii
GATTTCAAAACTGCAAAAGGTTGTTGCACTTTCAACAACAGAGGCAGAGTATGTTGCTGCTACAGAGGCTAGTAAAGAGATGATTTGGTTACAGAGGTTTATGGAGGAATTGGGAAAGAAGCAAGAGAATAACAGGTTGTACTATGACAGTGAGAGTGTCATTCATCTTGCAAAGAACTCAGCCTTCCATTTGAAGACTAATCATATACAATTGACGTACCACTTCATACGATCCACCTTGGAAGATGGACATTTGAAGTTGGAAAAGATACACACTAGCCAAAATCCTGTAGACATGTTAACAAAGGGAGTAACCAGGGAGAAACTGAGTTCCTTCTCAGTTTCAGTTGGTCTTCAAGAATGAAGATGAAGATGACAAATTTTCTAGGTCCAAGAAGGTTCAGAGTCCAGCATATACAATAGTGGTGGAGTTGTTGAGATCAGTCTCCAAGTGGGAGATTGTTGGTTGTGGAGCATGATTATCTTCCTAATTCAGAGGTCTTTTACTTTCAGCCGTCTTTATACCCCATGAAGTATTTACACCCTAGAAGTATGTACACTCTTCCACGCAGGGGAGTGCAGAGGGGGAGTACCCCCTCTGTGGGGTCTGGGGGGGCTATCCCCCCGGCTAGGGGGTCTGGGGGCAAGCAGGCCCCCAACAGGGGTTCAGGGGCGAAGCCCCTAATGGAAAAATTGCCATGTAAATGTATATTGTAATTTCATTGTAAATATAGATCATTCATTATAAGGTCACAGATCTAATGATAGAGATTATGTTAGGGTTTTATTCCCTAGAAGGCAACCCTCTTTTATGAGGGAAATGTATTGAAGCTATGGTTGATGGCGAATATTGTATTCCGGGATAGGAGACTGTGAGAGAAAGAAGAGGAAGTTACAGTGGGTTTGTTGTAGGTTGTATCCCTTCATATGATAGATAATAATAAAGGAAGGACCTGACAATTTCTCTAGTGGACATAGCCCACAATGGGTGAACCATGTAAATCTGTGTCTCTATTGTATTGTGTATCTTCTGTGTTTTGTTTCTGCATTTGTTTTCGTTTATTGCTCCATGGTCCTGTTTTTCTAACACTTCAGAGTTCTCGTTTTTTGGGGGGGTCCAATTTTTTACCTCGTTTTTTAAAAATGGTGCTACCGGTAGCACCCCCTCTCCATTTTTAGGTGATTTTTGATATTTTAATTTTTTCGATCCACAATGTTTCCACATTATTTTTTTAAAATGCTCATTTCTCATCTATTTTCAATTGTTTTCTAAATATATATATTTTGGTTTTATTCAACTCCGTTTTTAGACTTTTTTTCATGCTTCTTTCAATCTTAAAAATGTTTTTTACCATTTACTTTTTCAAAGTTACGATTTTTCATAGAATTTTGTCTCCTTAATTAATTTATTGTTCCATACTTTTTAAATGTAGTGAAAAACATCATTTTTAACACATTGTTTACCTTTACTTCAATAAATTGAAAAAAATGTAGTTAAATAACACTACTTTTGAATATTTATCAAAAATATACACATTTTATAGCAATATATCATAAAAAACCTATACATTTTGGTTCATATTCCTTAAAATAACATGTCAAATAAAGCATTTTTATGTACATAATTGAACAAAAGAAGTCTAAATTTTATAAAAAAAATATCATTTTCTTTCATATTTTTAATACATTTGAAGTAAAAAAATGACAACATTTAATAAAATTTCCAATGTATAGTGATTCACATACAAATAAAATGAAAAAAGAAACAATAAAAAGATTCATCACAAAATAAAAAGAGATACATCTTTATTCTTATTTTCAAATATGAAAGTCAAATCATTACAGTTACAACTCATAAAAAAATTGCAAAATTGAGCATCATCTTCAAAGCCATATTTAAACTAATCAACAATAGCATATATCCCAAATTCATCATGCTCAACAGACACACCATCATCTTCTTTGACGTCATTTTGTGCTTCCATTGTGTCATTTTGTTCTTCCATTGGTTCTTTGATATTTGCAAGTTCTCCAAAGTGATAATTTCCAATCATTCCTTGTGACATCCCCAAAAATAAATTATTTTTGAATTCGAAAATTGTTAGGAAAATTATTTTGTTTTTGGTAAATTCGAATTTGGAAAATTTTTGCCATTTATGGCAATTCCAAATTGTGAATTTGGTAAATTGTAATTAATTATTATCACTATTGGGGCATAGATATGATTTGACCCAACTAACTATTTGACTATGACACTTGTATGAAAACATAATATTATATAATTATTACAGGAGGAAAAATGGAACAACCATGTTAAAATCAGCTAACCATGACTCCATGAGTGGGGAACATGTTGGAACTACCTCTGGGATGATTGTTACAAGTGAAAAATCAAGGATTTGGCCATTGGCAGCCCCTAAAAATCAGGGATTTAGAAACCTGCGAAAATTCCCAAGGGAGGGAAAATACCTAGGCAAAAAGATTGTTTTTTGATAAATAGCATATGTGAGGAGGCAAGACGCTGCCTAGTATGCTGGGGGGAAAACACTACTGAGTACTTGTTGTTATGAACATTGATTGTTGAGTATGAGGCAAGGAGAAGACTACTGATAGAGGAAGACATTGTCGAAGAGAGGATTCCAAGTTTTCCCTCATGGATTCATGATTAGGCTAGGGGGTGAATCATGCAAGTGATTTGGCTACCATGTTCTATGGTTGGGAGGAACGTGGATGTTCCCTTTGTATTCCCGCGAAGTGGTTCAGATATGTCAATCTTCTCCTTCTTTGTTTGAATGATTATGTATATCTTATATAATGCATCTGTTTGTGCTAAAGTGAAATATTTTTCGGGAATAAAATATGTTCGTTATGTGAAGTTTATAACAGATAACCTAGTTCTGGAATCATCTCTTCTGTAATTAGTTTTCTAGGTGGAACTATCTATGCATAATTGGATTTGAACAACTCTATATATAATAAGTTTATGTGTATCTTTATAATTAAATTCTTAGAGAGTTCATATTTCATAGTTGATCTTTCCTTTCTCATATAGCATTGAAGGGAAGAGGTATGAGATAGTATAGACTCTACAAACCATATATATATATATATATATATATATATATATATATATATATATTCTCAGTTGGTACCTTGCACAAGTATATTTGCTTAAGCGAAAATTGTGTAACTGCAATTGAAACACACTTATACAGAGACCTGATGTCATATTATATAACAAATTATACAAACTGGCAATCAACTACTTTTCGTATAAAGAAATATTGAATCAGAGAGTCTGAAACTCCTCCTTAATCTCGTTATAGTACCAAATAAGATTGAATAAGTTACGTTGTTCAGATATAAGATATTACAGAAGTAGAATACTCCATAAGAATAAAGATGAGGAGATGCATAAATGCCATAAATCATATGCCAATAGAACATCTAAGCTTACTTTTCCTTTTGCACAAAATAAAAGACCCAATTGAAAGGATAACCACTACATTAAATGATTTAGAAATTATTGAATGATGAGTATAAATGTAAACTGTCCACTCGGTGTTCGACATAGAAAGGGAAATACAATTATTACAGTTCTGTACATATATCTTGCAATAGCAAAATCCTACCAGTCTTTTAGAAACCCCCTTACACAGTCTAAATAATGATAGATGCACAAGTATGTATGTATATAAATATGCATATATATATATATATAAAGATAAGTGATCTGGAAATAAAACACAAAATCGTAACCTCATAATACCTTTATCTTGATAACTCATATCATTATATCTATTATATGTTGGAATCAATCTAACTACTACATGTTCTGAATGGAGCATATCGACAATAAACACAAGGAATGTCGAAAGGAAGTAAAACGATATAGTATTATAGATCTAATACATTTCAATTTTTTTTCAGTAATCAATAATTCAGAATTTGAAACAAAACCTTCAATCTAAATAATAACCATGGTAATTAAATTACAGAGTAGGGTGAGACCCGAACGATGAGGAGATTCGATTAACTCAACAATCATTTCATTACTTCAAATGAACAGGGTAATCCTATAGAAAAATCGTTGCAAGAGTCATACTATAACAACCGGACCCAAACTTTAAGTTACATTTGGGAATTCTTCCCCCTTTCCAAACCCGATAGGAAACTAAGGAAATCTATACTGAATGACTACCTTTAAATTTGCAACCGTGACTGTTCGGACTCTAGAAGGGTTACAGAAGGGAAATCGAATACCTTTTGCGCCAAGTACAGGTATGAACATCTGAAATCTTTACGTAGACAAAACCTGGAAGAATTACCATTTACAAGTATTAGAAAATTATATACAAGGCAAATGTCAAAAGAAGACAAACAAAGTGATAATGTTTAATAATGCAAGACGTCACTTAACTTCGGATTCACGGCTCGCATGTCTTCATTTTTTTTCCTTGTCGCTTTCCATCTGGACAGATTCCCAGGGCCGAGAACGGATGGTGCAACAACTCGCTGATGGGTACCCTTGCATCAAACAGGGCCCATCATTAGTGATACGTTTAACTCTTGAAAAACGATTTAAAACAGCATAAGGAAATCTTTACATGGTATTCACAAATAATGAAATACAATAATTGACTATACTAAGTCCCTTGTATACATGAATGGAATATAATATATTAAGCATAAACAAAGCTTAATTATTCCATTGAAACCAGGAGTACATCTAACTGTTGAGCCTAGTCTACCCGAACACCAAACTACGCAGCATGGTATAAATCAACAAATAATACAGAGATACCCCGACCAAATTTTATAGAGCATAATTCTTCGAAATGCGTTAGATATAAATAAAAGAGCAACACAGGTGAAAGTTCAGTAAGTCGGATTGACACTATGGAGGTGGGGTCACCCCTGTACAAGGCAATAAAAAAAAACACACATTAATGTTACCCCTCTCGAATAAAGGACTTCCCTCAGACTCTCGATTATTCGGCTTATGACAGAGAGTCACAAAAACCCTAGAGCTCAAACATAGATAAATGAGGCTAACACTTCCTCTCTATAACTAGAGGAGAATGTTGACAACCCCAAAGAAAAATATCTTCTCTAGGGTTAAGGATGACCTCGAAAGTAATACAGAGAAGTTAAATGAAATGAGAATTCAACAGGAAGGAAAGGATGGCGATTACAGAACGACAAAATTGACACTTAATGATTTTTGAAAGTTGTACCACCTTATTTAAGCATCCAGGGTATTATGTTTAAAGAATAACTTACCAAAGGTTCGGGCCAAGCCATCTGTTACAACATTAGGGAGACCACCAGGGAAACAGTCTTCACCTCTAAAAAACTTGATACACAGAGACTCTTCGCAGAAACTCCACGATGATAAGCAATGAACCTATTAAAACCCTAAGTGGCGCCTTGACGCCTCAAGTTAAATGTGGAGTGTGGAGGATGGGTTAGCCATGTGACAATGGCAGAATCGATGTGATACTTTGGGTATAGAGCCAGGCGAATTCAGTGTAACTTGCAGGACTGCCATTCATGATGGTTACAAAGATTTAACTACCCTGATAGTGAATCCTTTCCCCACTTAAATAATGTTGAGAATAAACACATCCTTGACTCGACGGAAGTTAAATCCCTTCCAAGCCCCCTATGTTATTCTTAGTTAGCAGTTCGATCCTTGCTGTCGAATTTCCACTGGTGATTTGGCTTAAATATTTCATTACAATCAGTGTATCAGTCCTAAGAACTATTAAATGATCAGGACTTGGTAGTTATGCTAGTTACCTAGTATTAGAACTCGACCCCTTGACTTTTATGAGTGGAAATTAACTAAAGCCCCCTAGGGTTAAAATAATTAGGTGGACTTATGCACGAACATGGAGACCTTATGTTAAAAGGTGAATTGTAGTATGTCTTATGAGACTACCCATTATTTACATAGTCATATACGCATATAGGTAAATAGAGTGAAGACAAAAGGGGATTGGCTAAAGCCTTGGGGCTTTACCCTTGCATCCTTTGTACTCGAGGTAAGTCAAGATGATATAGTTAGAATATCTTGTGGTAAGTAGAATTTAGGGACTTTATAACAGAGTTTATAACAAATTTTATAATATGGTTTGATGATAGATTTTTTAGAACTTAGAGATCCCCTTCTCCTACCAAGTGATTATATATATAAAAAAAAAATATGGTAAATTTGAGGTTTATTACATATGGTATCAGAGCAAAGGTTACAACACTTGGACCTTGAACAGGGCCATCTGATTTACTTAGCATATAATTTTTTTTATGTAAAACTAATAAACCTTTATTGTTGCAAACATAAAACCTTTTTTTGTTTTGTGTTAATCATGGAAGCACAGGATGATGGGGAAATCAGACTCGATGGGAATCCTGAAGAAATACTTCCTAAAAATCAAAGACAAAATAGTGACGGAAGCTCACCTACTGAAGTTTTGGAAACAATGAGGAATCTCATTGTTGAGTTGGAGGTTTTCAAAGTCGACAATGAGAAACTGAAGAAAGCACAGCAGGAGCAACAAGAAATAAATGACGTCCTGTTGCGTAGTATAGTGACAAATAAAAGCCCAAAGGACGATAACAATGAAGAAGAGGTCATAAAAAGGGCCTCCAAGAAATTTGGGCCTGAAGCAGAAAAAGGAGACATTTCGTCTGAAGGTATACCTTCAACTAAGGACAAAAAAAAAGACAGAAAGAGAAAACAAGTAGACCACCTTGAAGGAGAATTTAAGAAAAATAAACCAGTGACCTTTGATGGAGAATCCAGAATAGGGGAGGAAGCGAAGCATGGTTATTAGACATAAAAAAATATTTCCAGATATACAACTATTCCAACAATATGAAGGTCAGAATGGCCATTTACAATCTGAAAGGAAAAGCCAGCATCTGGTGGCAAGATCTGAAATTGGCTAAGGGCTTAAAAGAGAAACAAATGGAATGGTTTGACTTTAAGAAATATTTCAAGAAACAGTACCTATATGAAAGATACTATGAAAGGAAAACAAAATAATTTTATGAGTTACGACTTGGTCAGATGACGATAGAGGATCTTATAAACAAATTCTTGGAATTACTAAGGTTCGTACCTTATATCCGGGAGGACAAGGTAAAAATCCAGCAGTTCCTAAGTTGTTTACCACACTCCTACAGGGACATAATTGAGTTTTACAACCCCAAGTCCTTGAGTGAAGTATTCAGGAAAGCACAAATGTGCTACGACCAGTACAAACAACGGATAGAGTTTCCCAAAGCTTGGAAGGATAAGAAACAAGACCGAATGAACTAGCGGAAGAAGGGATACCAGCCAGCTCCTTATCAGAATGCAACAAAAAGATTTCCTAGAAAAGACTTTCACTCCAATTATCCATGTACGCAAGGCAACAGTAAAACAGTAAATTTGGGAACAAAGAAGTTTGGGGACGATCCTCATGAACCATTGAAGTGTTGGGAAAGTGGAGAACCTCATCTAAGGAGGAACTATACACATATAAATATAGAAAACAAAACTATCATTCATAATTTGCAGGAAGCCTTGACGGTGGGTGATGTGGGCAAAAGCCTGCATTAGATAAATGCAGGCGTGGATGGCCAACAAGCTGACCACCAATCATTTATGGTGGAAATCGAAGGTAAAATCAATAACACTCGAATTTCTATTTTAATTGATCCTGGAGCTAAGTTAAGTAATATCACTCCTGGTGTAGTAGAGTCAAATAAACTTAAGAGGAAGAAACACACAAAATCATGGCTGGTACAATTAGCAACAGGAACTAAAAGGAAAGTGGTTGACTTTATTTCTGATTTTGAGTTTAGTTTAGATGGTCAAAACATAAAAACAAATTTGAACATTCTGCCACTAGGATCTTATGATGTGATTATTAGAATGGATTAGTTGGAAAAGCACAAAGAAGTTCTAGATTGTTATAAAAATAGACTTAATTATAAAGACGATTATGACACTACTAGAACATCCCAAGGTATACCAAAACCAGTATCAGTTAGACAAGCCACAGCAATGCAATTCAAGAAATGCATGAGAAAGGGTTGTCAAGTTTATGCCATCCAAATAACGAATCTATTAGAAAAAGAAGATAATCCTAACTTGGAAGACTTTGTTGTTTTACGGGAATTCAGAGATGTGTTTGTGGATGAAATACCTGAATTACCTCCTAGAAGGGAAATAGAATTTTCTATATACCTGCTACATGGTTCAGCCCCTATATCTAAATCACCTTACCGAATGAGTTTGTTGGAATTGACAGAACTAAAAATTCAGTTATAGGAATTGTTGGACAAAGAGTATATCAGACTGAGTGTTTCACCATGGGGAGCACCAATACTCTTTCTGAAAAAGAAAGACAGTACTCTAAGATTATGTATTCATTATAGACAATTGAACAAAGTGACTTTTAAGAACAAGTACCCCTTACATGGGATAAATGATTTGTTCGATCAAGTAGGTGAGGCCCAGATCTTTTCGAAGTTGGATTTACGATCCGGTTATCACCAAGTTAGGATAAAAGATGAGGACATACACAAAACAACTTTTCAAACAAGATATGGACACTACGAATTCGTAGTTATACCTTTTAGGCTCACTAACACACCAACCATAATTATGTGTCTAATGAACAATATTTTTAGTCAATACTTAGACAAGTTTGTACTGGTACTTATTGACGATATTTTGGTTTACTCTAAAACAAAAGAAGAACACGAAGAACACTTAAGAATAGTTCTGCAAACTTTGAGGTAGCACAAACTGTACGCTAAATTTGATAAGTGTGATTTTTACCAAAAGAAGATACAATACCTATGACATGTAATTTTGGTAGAAGGCATTGCATTCGACCCTGAGAAAATAAGATCCATCATGGAATGGTTGGTACCTAAGGATGTAGCAGATATCCGGTCATTCATGGGAATCACCAAATATTACCGTAGATTTATAGAAGGGTTTTCCAAAATAGCTTACCCTATCACATCATTACAAAAGAAAGGGACCAAGTTTAACTGGTCACAGAAGTGTCAAGACAGTTTTAACAAGTTGAAGGAATTATTGACAACTGCACCCATCTTGAAGGTATAAGACCCAGATAAAGACTTTACCGTCTGTGTTGATGCGAGTAAAGAAGGACTAGGTGGTGTCCTAACTCAAGAAGGACATGTTATTTGTTATGAGTCCCGAAAATTAAAAGAACATTAGCGAAACTACGTCACTCATGACTTAGAATTGGAAGCAGTAATACACGCCTTAAAAATGTGGCGACACTACATAATGGGCAGAAAGTTTCTCTTATTGACGGATAATAGCGGTGTGAAATATATGTTTAGTCAGCTAGATCTTAATGCAACGCAAGAAAGGTGGCTAGCCTTCCTGTGCGAATTCTATTTTGAGGTAAGACATATCAAGGGTAAGGAAAACAAGGTAGGATATTCTTTAAGGAGAAGAGTCCACGGGTTATTTGAGATAAATGTCAACAGAGCAGAAAGTGATCTGGAACAGAGAATAAGGATGGCAGGTATTAATGATGAAAACTACACTAAGTTAGTGGAATAATTACAAAACACTACAACAAACTCAGACAAACCAGAACTGAGCATCGATAAAAATGGATTATTACAATTCAAGAACAAACTTTACATACCAGATTTGACAGAGTTAAAAATAACAATTTTGGAGGAAGTGCATAAGAAACTATATTCTGGTAATCCAGGATACCATAAAACGATAACAACACTTAGGAAATTATTTTATTGTCCTAATATGAAAGGAGAAACAGAAGAGTACTTGGGTAGGTGCCAAGATTGTGAGCAGGTGAAGGCCGAACACCAACATCTAGCTGACGTATTACAACCATTAGCAGTACCAAAATGGAAATGGGAGACCATATCACCGGACTTTATTATAGGTTTTCCTAAAACTCAGAAACATAATGAATCTATTATGGTTGTAATCGATAAACTTAGTAAGTC
The DNA here is from genome assembly GCA_009831015.1 of Picea engelmannii. NCBI lineage: Eukaryota > Viridiplantae > Streptophyta > Pinopsida > Pinales > Pinaceae > Picea > Picea engelmannii. The sequence goes on from ML777513.1 coordinate 795,515, forward strand.
TACACACTTTATTCCTGTAAAGTCTACTTTTAAAGCTATAAATATCATTGAAAAATTTATGAAAGAAATTTTTAGACTGCATGGTATTCCTAAAATGGTGATTTCTGATAGAGACGTAAAATTTAAATCTTCTTTTTAGAAAGAACTATTAGCAGGGCTAAATACTAATTTGAATTTCAGCACGAGTTATCATCCACAAATGGATGGATAGACTGAATGAACAAATCAAATCGTAGAAGATATGCTCCGCATGTACGTAAGAACAAAACCAAGCAAGTGGGAACACTACCTACACTTGGTAGAATTTGTATATAACAATGGGTACCAAACTTCGGCTAAGTTAATCCCCTTTGAGGTATTGTACGACAGAAAGTGTATGAGTCCAATTAGCTAGGACAACCTGGTTGACATACTTATGGTTGGACCAGAGATGCTCCAAGAAATGGAAAGCACGGTAAGAAAAGTACAATAGAACTTGAAAGAGGCACAGGATAGAAAAAAAAATTATGCGGACTAGAAAAGAAGACACTTGGAGTTTCAAGTGGGAGATCATGTTTACTTAAAATTCAAAGACCGAAAGAGTTCACTAAAACTCGAGAATTGTTCCAAGTTGGCACCCAGGTTTTGTGGGCCCTTCGAGATACTATCTTGAATTGGACCTGTAGCATACCAACTTTCACTTCTAGCTAATCTAAAAATTCATAACGTATTTCATGTTTCTTTGTCAAAAAATTATGTTCATGATCCTACTCACATGATCGATTGGAACTTGGTGCAGGTGGAACTAGAAGGTGAGTTCCAGGCGGAACCCTTGCGCATTCTGGACCAAAGATAAATAACGCTTCGGAACTGAGTCATCTCTCAGGTAAAGGTGCAATGGAAGCACTTTAGCCCTGAGGAGGCCACTTGGGAGTTGGAGGGAGATTTGCGGAAATATCATCCAATTTAATTCCAATAAATGAACGAACACTAAGGACAGTGTTTTATTGAATGGGTAAAGGATGTGACATCCCAAAAATAAATTATTTTTGAATTCGAAAATTGTTAGGAAAATTATTCTGTTTTTGGTAAATTCGAATTTGGAAAATTTTTGCCATTTATGGCAATTCCGAATTTCGAATTTGGTAAATTGTAATTAATTATTATGACTTTTGGGGCATAGATCTGATTTGACCCAACTAACTATTTGACTATGACACTTGTATGAAAATGGAATATTTTATAATTATTGCAAGAGGACAAATGGAACAACCATGTTAAAATCAGCTAGCCATGACTCCATGAGTGGGGAACATGTTGGAACTAACTCAGGGATGATTGTTACAAGTGGAAAATCAGGGATTTGTCCATTGGCAGCCCCTGAAAATCAGGGATTTAGAAAGCTACGAAAATTCCCAAGGGAGGGAAAAGACCTAGGCAAAAAGATTGTTTTTTGATAAATTGCATATGGGAGGAGGCAGGACGTTGCCTAGTATGCTGGGGGGAAAACACTAATGAGTACTTGTTGTTATGAACACTGATTGTTGAGTGTGAGGCAAGGAGAATTCTACTGATAGAGGAAGACATTGTCAAAGAGGGGCTTCCAATTTTTCTCTCATGGATTCATGGTCAGGCTAGGGGGTGAATCGGGCAAGTGATTTGGATGCCCTATTCTATGGTTGGGAGGAACGTGGTTGTTCCCTTTGTCTTCCCGCGAACTGTTTCGGATATGTTAATATTCTCCTTCTCTATTTGAATGATTATGTATATCTGATATAATGCACTTGTTTGTGCTAAAGTGAAATGTTTTTCAGGAATAAAATATGTTCATTATGTGAAGTTTATAACATATAACCTAGTTCTGGAATCGTCTTTTCTGTAATTATTTTTCTACGTGGAACTATCTATGCATAATTGAATTCGAACAAGTCTGTATATATAATAAGTTTATGTGCATCTCTGTAATTAAATTCTCAGAGAGTTCATATTTCATAGTTGAGCTTTCCTTTCTCGTATAGCATTGAAGGGAAGAGGTACGAGACAATATGGACTCTACAAACCATATATATATATATATATATATATATATATATATATATATATATATATATATATATATATATAT
>ML777513.1:797654-822858 GCA_009831015.1 Picea engelmannii
ATGCAGTTGGTACCTTGCGTAGGTATATTTTCTTAAATGAAAAATGTGCAACTGCAAGAGAAACACACTTATACAAAGACCTGATGTCATATTATATAACAAATTATACTAACTGTCAATCAACTACTTTTCATATAAAGAAATATTGAATCAGAGAGTCTGAAACTCCTCCTTAATCTTGTTACAGTACCAAATAAGATTGAATAAGTTACGTTGTTCAGATATAAGATATTACAGAAGTAGAATACTCCATAAGAATAAAGATGAGGAGATGCATAAACTTCATAAATCATACGCTAATAGAACATCTAATCTTACTTTTCCATTAGCACAAAATAAAAGACCCAACTGAAAGGATAACCACTACATTAAATGATTTAAAAATTATTGAATGATGAGTATACATGTAAACTGTCCACTCGGTGTTCATCATAGAAAGGGAAATACAATTATTACAGTTTTGCACATATATCTTGCAATTACAAAATCCTACCAGTCTTTTAGAAAACCCCTTACACAATCTAAATAACGATAGATGTACAGGTATGTATGTATATAAATCTGCATATATATATATATATATATATATATATATATATATATATATATATATATAGATAAGAGATCTGGAAATAAAACACATAATCATAACCTCATTCTACATTTATCTTGATAACTCAGATCAGTATATCTATTATGTGTTGGAACCAATCTAACTACTACAAGTTCTGAATGGAGCATATCGGAAATAAACACAAGGAATGTCAAAAGGAAGTAAAATGATATAGTATTATAGATCTAATACATTTCGATTTTTTTTTCAGTAATCAAACATTTAGAATTTGAAACAGAAACTTCAATATAAATAGTAACCATGGTAATTAAATTACAGAGTAGGGTGAGACCTGAATGATGAGGAGATTCGATTAACTCAACAGTCATTTCATTACTTCAAATTAACAGGGTAATCATGTAGAAAAATCATTGCAATATTCATACTATAGCAACCAGACCCAAACTTTAAGTTACATTTGGGAATTCTTCCCCCTTTGCAAGCCCGATAGGAAACTGAGGAAATCTATACTGAATGACTACCTTTAAATTTGCAACCGTGACTGTTCGAACTCCAGAAGGGTTACAAAAGGGAAATCGAATACCTTATGCGTCGGGTACGGGTATGAACATCTGAAATCTTTGCGTAGACGAAATCTGGAAGAATTACCATTCACGAGTATTAGAAAATTATATACAAGGAAAATTTAAGAAGAAGACAAACAAAGAGATAATGTTTAATAATGCAAGACGTCACTTGACTTCGGATTCGCGGATCGCATGTCTTCCTTTTTTTTCCTTGTGGATTTTCATCTGGATAGATGCCTAGGGCCAAGGACGGATGGTGCAACAACTCGCTAATGGGTAGCCTCACATCAAATAGGGCCCATCATTAGTGATACGTTTCAACTCTTGAAAAAAGATTTAAAACAGCATAAGGAAATCTTTACACAGTATTCACAAATAATGAAATACAGTAATTGACTATACTAAGTCCCTTGTATACATGAACGACATATAATATATTAAGTGTAAACAGATCTTAAGTCTTCCATTGAACCCAAAAGTACATCTAACTATTGAGACTAGTCTACCCGAACACCAAACTACATAGCATGGTATAAATAAACAAATAATACAGAGATACTCCGGCCAAATTCTATAGAGTATAATTCTTCGAAATGCGTTAGATATAAATAAAAGAGAAACGCAGACGGAATTCTAGTAATATGGATTGACACTATGGAGGTGGGTTCACCTCTGTACAAGGCAAGCAAAAATAAACACACAGTAGGGTTACCCCTCCCGAAGAAAGGACTTCCCTCAGACTCTTGATTATTCAGCTATAAACCCCGACTTACGACACAGAGTCACGAAAACCTTAAAGCCCGAACATAGATAAACAAGGCTAACACTTCCTCTCTATAACGAGAGGAGAAACGTCTACAACCTCAAAGAAAAATCACTTCTCGAGGGATAAGGATGACTCTGAAAGTAATACAGAGAAGTTACACGAAACAAAAATTCAACAGGAAGGAAAGGATGGTGATTACAAAAAAAAAAAATTGACACTTAACGATTTCCAAAAGTTTTACCACCTTATTTAAGCATCCAGGGTATTATGTTTAAAGAATAAATTACCAGAGGTTCAGGCCATGTCATCTGTTACAACATTGGGGCGACCACCAGGGAAACAATCTTCACCTCTAAAACACTTGATACACAGAGCCTCTTCGCAGAAGCTCCACGATGACAAGAAATGAACTTATTCAAGCCCTAAGTTGTTCCTTGATGCCTCGGGTTAAATGTGGAGAGTGTGGAGGACGGTTTAGCCATGTGACAATGGCAGAGTGGATGTGATACTTTGGGTATAGAGCCAGGCGAATTCAGTGTAACTCGCAGGACTTCCATTTATGATGGTTACAAAAGTTTAACTACCCTGACAGTGAACCCTTTCCCCACTTAAATAATGTCACGAATAAACACCTCCTTGACTCGAAGGAAGTTAAATCCCTTCCATGCCCCCTACGTTATTCTTAGTTAGCAGTTCAATCCTCATTGTTGAATTTCCATTGGTGATTTGGCTTAGAGCTTTCATTACAATCAGCGTACGAGTCCTAAGAACCATTAAATGACCGGGACTTGGTAGTTATGCTAGTTACCTGGTATTAGAACCCGACCCCTTGACTTTTACGATTGAAAATTAACTAAAGTCCCCTAGGGTTAAAATAATTAGGTGGACTTGTGCATGAACATGGAGGTCTTATGTTAAAAGGTGAATTGTAGTATGGCTTATGAGACTACCCATTATTTACATAATCATATATCCATATAGATAAATAGAGTGAAGACAAAAGGGGATTGGCTAAAGCCTTGGGGCTTTACCAATGCATCCTTTCTACTCAATGTAAGTCAAGATGATATAGTTATAATATCTTGTGGTAAGTAGAATTCAGGGACTTTATAACATATTTTATAACAAGTTTTATAACAGGATTTGATGACAGAGTTTTCATAACTTAGAGATCCCCTTCTCCTACCAAGTGATTATATAAACAGAAAAAAGGAAATTATGGTAAATTTGAGGTTCATTACATTCCTCCTAATGGTACTTGAGGTTTCTTTGAAAAATTTTCCACCTTTGATTCACTAAAATATCCTTTCCTCAATCCAACTTCTTGCATTTCATCTGGAAGAGCTGGAATAGCATTAATTATTTGTTGAATAAAACTACACTGCATTGGGTCACTTTCAATGGCTATCCAATTCCTCCCCGTATGTAGGAAACACGCTAATGTTGTACATAATCACCAAATACAAAATAAATAATGAAGTTATATACTATAAAAATATAAATTAAAAATAATCTAAGATTGAAGTATGATTTCATAAATATTAGATCATAATTTTTACCTGAACCCGAGAACAAATCCAAAACCCAATCTCCTTCATTTGAAAATTTATCTATAAGATAATTAATTAATGCTTGTGGTTTTTGATAAATGTTAACCATCTCTCCTTTCAAATCTTTTTCCTCATATGTTATCTTTCTAACCACAACATTGTATACCAATATACTACTAGGAGTCTCTCCATCATTTTCATTGACAAGAACAGAATTATAAGAATCATCTTTCGTCCAGGTTGCAAGACGTATACTCTCAAAATCATGTTTAAATGATTATTTCTTAGATCTCTAAATATTTGGCTTGTGCCTGTAACATAAATAAGTGAAAATTCAATTAACTTGTGAATTAATAAAATTGTTTTATAATATTAATTGCTAAACATACACTTTCAATATCTTACCAAATAAACCGCCTCATTGTCTTTTCTTTCCCCTTGAAACTTGATTGTACTAATCCTTGTTGTGTGTCTACATGAAATACTAGAAATCTCCAAAATGGTGATGTTGTAACTTCTATAAATCCCATAACCACTTTAATGAAAGCTTGGTAAGTATAAGGCTCATTATCATATTCAATGTCTGGGATATTATAACCATGAGGGATATCCCCAATAACTAGGGAGTATTCTTTTTTAGGAACAATACTTGCAAGTTTTTCACAATCACCTAATATCACTTTATATTGAACAGTGTCGAGCCCATTCCAAATCTAGTGATCAAGGGTGTCATCAAGTTGAACATTTTGAACACGTCCCCTTCTTTCTCTTTCAAACTTGGTTTTTTGAATAAAACTTTTGAAAGTTTCATGTATTCCATCTGCATTTTTCTTTGGAATCTTTAATGAAAAAAACAAACGTATAGTTATATATCTATAACTGTTAAAATATAAATAAATTAACTTACAAACGAATAATATGAATGTAATAAATAAACATACCTTTTTGAATGCAACAAAAAATTGTTTCAATACTACTAAAGAGCTTGAATCAGGATAGTTGAGTTTAACATCATCCCAACTTTCTTTATTCAACATCTTTACCATTTCCTCTTGTATTTTCATATACACCTTGTGACTAAATAAAACAAAAAAATATTAAACTGGAAAAATTAATTATCTTGTCCTAACATAAATAAAAATAACTCAACAGACTTACTTTTTAAATTCATCACACATTTCTTCCATTGACAATTCTCTCGACCTAACACATGATAATATACTTATGATAAGTTTATCATCCTTCACTCCTTGTATTGATCTCCAAGGTGTTATAGTCATATCATCAGGAATATTTTTTATGTCAGGAATTGTCTTACTTGTGCCATATATCAATGGTTTATCCCTCTTAACTCTCTGATTATTTATACCAACATTTTCCCATAGGGTGAAGATCTCATCTATCAAAACCCATACATGTCCAGTTCTAAATCCCAATTGAAAATAGTTATCCACAGATCTAAATATATCACTTCCTTTGCAATTTTTTTCTTTTGTATTTTCATCATCAAGTGGGAATCCTATTTCCATGCAACATTTCTTTTGAAACTTAACATCAACATTTGATCTCTCCCCGTGGCATATTTCAGAAAATTCATTGTGGATAAATCTGACCCTTTGAATGAAGGTCATAGAAATTATGTACTCAATGTGTGTGTTATGATCCCATGCCAGTAAATTTTGCTTCTTAATATGTTAAACTGGCATAAATTATGCATTTGACTGTCTCAAAAAGAGGATTATTGGGATATTCTTGCATCAATTCTCTTCTAGCCTAATGATTTCCTCCAATCACATAATATTTGTAGTCAAAACATTTTGATCTATCAAATTCTTCCCTCGTATGAACTTCCATTGGGTCCACAAGAACTAGGTAGTCAACCACATGTGCATATGGATTGTATCTAATCAATGATTTCAAATTGTGAATATGCAAGTGATGTGGTTTTCTAATTTGATATTTTTCCTGCCCTTCTGTGGGTTTATAAATTTGTTTCACATTCAACTGAAATGTGTGGTCATCATCAACTAAGTTTGTCATCCTCATTCTATTTCAAATGGCATTTTGTGTTGTTTTCATAATATCATCCTCTAGATCAACACCTGGTGTTATTATTTCTCTTCTACCTTTAGAACTTTCACTATAATACTCTAAGCTAATGATGGCTTCTTGAACATTATCAACATTTGTTTTCTTCCTCTTATGATTTAAATGTGTTTCATCTAAATCAATGATTTCTTCATAATCAAATAGGAATAGACTCATCATCAACCATCGTTTTTTTACGTTCATCTTGTTTGTTCTTTTTGCGAGGAGTGATAACCTCATTGGGATCAATATCAACAAAACCTTCATTTGAAGTTTCCTCATTATCAAATGGAACCCTTTTAGGATTTCTAGAATGAGGATTTTTCTTTCTTCTTTCATGTTCTTCTCTGTCTACTCTTGTAGGTTCAACCTTCATTACTTTCTATTTCTTTTTCCTTCCTTCTTGTGTCTTTTCAATATGAAAAGTGTTGATGACATCCATGATATCATTGTCTGTAGAGTAAATCCCCACTAACATATGTGAAATTCGTTCAGCAAAATCTTGTAAAAATAAAATAACATATAACATATTACCCATTGTTATATGTTAAAACATATAACATATAACAATATGTTATATGTTTTAACATATAACATATTGTTATATTGTTATATGTTAGAACATATAACATATTGTTATGTGTTTTGACATATAACAATATGTTATATGTTTTAACATTGTTATATGTTTTTAACAATATGTTATATGTTATAACATATAACATATTGTTATATGTTTTAACATACAATGATTAAGACAATGTTGGATAGTCTTTCTCGAATGATGAATTTAAAAGAAACAATGTTGGTGCTGATGATTTCCCTCAAAGTGAGGATTTTGAGAGTACCGATGAGAATAATGAACATTTTCTTCCAAGTGAGGATTTTGAGGATAGTAATGAGGATGATGAAGAATATCTTTCAAGTGGTGATTTTCAAAGTAGCGAAGATGATTACGCCATTCATGGTCACTCTTTCCCGAGTGATAAATTAAAAGAAACAATGTTGATGTTGGTTTTCCTCCAAGTGAGGATTTTCAAGATACTGATGAAGGTTTTCAAGGTGCTAAGAAAGATGGTGTAAATTTTCACTCAAGTGGGGATTTTGAAAGCAATGAAGATGATTATGTCAATAGTGGACATAATGTTGATGATTATTTTTCTCCAAATGATTATGTTGATGATGATTTTCTCAAACATTCAGCTGCAACAAATGAAGGTGATCGACATTCTCTAGTTCAGTCTCCAGACAATGTTTTGCTTGATACTCCTTTTGGTGATAAGGAAAAACCTTCTAGTGAGGATGATTAAATACTGGAGACATTGCAAAGAAACATTGTGTATAGGACCAAGATTAGACCTTTTTATATTGATCCAAAGCATTCTAGTTATACAAGGTCTAGGAAAGAATTTCTCACTAAATTAATTTCCATAAAAGAATTGATTTCAAGTGAATGTTGTCAAAATAATTGTTTGAAAAGAATGGACTACATGTATGCCTTGAATAAAAGGATGACATATTTGTCAATGAATAAGAGCATGCAAAAATCATATTTTATGGGGTGCATAATATCCACCAATACAGTATATGATTATCGCATTGGGAATATTTTACTTTGCTGAAAGGCTTTCAAAAAACTTCACTCAATTGGTAATGTTCGTCTATCAAGAATCCAGACAAGGTTGGAAAAAGATCCATCATTTTATTCAAAGGTACATCATGGATGAGAGAGTGGGTCATTCACAAACACTGCATTGTCATGGATGCGTGATTTATTTTCCAAACATGGAGAGTGTATGCCAGATAGAGATACAATACATATTCCAGATAATTTTTCAAGGAGGGAAATCTACAACTTGTACAAAGGATATGCTGAAGATGTTGAAGGAAAGGGTAATTTTATGTAACATCCCACTCTTGTGCGCACTGAGAGAACTTGTTATTTGAGGACACTTTCTTGCAAGTGATCCAGATTATTATACTTTTGGGCATTTGATTATGATTATGAGGTGTTATGAATTGATGACATGTTATTATGTTGCATGACACAACTATTGGAGATGTTGAGAGAGAGGTGTGGACAACAGCCTTGCCATAGCCTACTAGCACTCCCGTTGTGGCTCGAACTATAGGTTAACGATTACCTAGTTCAAGAGGACCCAGGATGTTGTCAGGGAAGACTGCGACAGTCGATCACGATGATTCTAAGGGGCGGGCAATAAGGCAGGGGCCTTATTCCTTAGAGGCCCTTAGTCTCCCACAATATCACTTGGTGAAGTATTGACTCTAGGGGGTTTTGATGTCTACCAAGTCAGTCAAGAGGTGAGTGGCACCCTTGGAGCATGGAGTGTGCCATGAAGGGAACATCACGCCAAAAAAATGAAAAGAGGTTAGTGGCACAATTGGATCACGTAGTGCATCCTGAACGACACGTCACGTTGTTAATTAATAAATGGATAAACCTAGATGGCCTCAGGATGAATAACGTGATAAGAAAGATTCAAAATAATTTCCCTAATAAAATGTCGCCCAACCCAGGAAAATAAACTCTAGATCTAAGCGATACTTGTGATAAAAAAAATATCCATTTGCATAAATATAAATATATAAATAATAATGATAATCATCATTAATCATGTGACGAGAAGGGGGTAAGTAATTCATTTAATTTATAAAAATATTTTTGGGGATAAAATTTAAAAAGGGGAAATAATTGTTTTGTCACTTATGCTAATTAAAATTTATTAATTAAAAAGGAAAAAGGGGAAAAGTTAATTTTCTACACCTGCCAATTTGAGTTTTAAAGGAAAAGGGAAAGAGGGAAATTTAAAAGAATTAGGAAACTAGGAAAAAGAAGGAAACATAAAAAGAAAGGGGAAACACAAAGAAAAAGCAGAAAGTCTAACTTAGTAAGGTATCTAGCATTTAAGAACTTTCTAAATTAAACTCAACTAGTAAATTTGTAAGGGGGAAAGTCATTAAAACTTGTAAAGGAATATGGGGACACCTAGGAGCGATTCTAGAAGTGCTTTTAGGTGGGTGAGGGAAATAGGAGTAATTAATTTATTAATGAAATTAATTTATGGTGCAATGAAGGGGATGAGTGACACTTGTACGGGGAGGATTATTATGAATTAAATTATTGAACAATGAATTAAATGGGATTTTGGGAATGTAAATTACTTAGAAAATATATATAAAGGAGGGAGGAGGAGGATGATGGATCTCTTATGTTATGCGTAACGTTATGCTGAAGAATTTTAGACTTGACTGACTTAGCTTGTGGGAGTTGGGATACCTAGCTCGATGAGGAGTGGTAGCTCGGCCTTGCAAGGCGAGCTGAGAGCTAGTCGATTCTTTGGTTAGTGTGCATGGGCCCTTTGCGGCTTGGGGGAATAAGGGGGAAAAAGAGTACCCCTAGCATTGGTTGGGAGGTATTGTTGAAGTCTCATAGGTCAGCAAGCGGGAGCTGCACGGAGCATGCAGGACAACAACTTAGAGTGGGCGACTTGGGCTACGGTACGCTTCCCTTATTTCTTCATGATAGATTATTAGTATACTTTATGCTTTCAGTTATGTATTTTTAATTGGGTAAAGAAAATGTTGACTCATCATTTTAATTGATAACTTATTTCCACATAGCCTTAAGCTCGTTCTTGATTGATTCCCTTGGCTTCGATCCCTGCATGTTGAGAATGCCCTTGGTTTTGATTGTGGTGAAGTTTTCTTCTTTTCGTCTTTGTCCCTAGTTCTTCAGTCCATGCCTGAGTAGTCGGCCACAAGCCAAATCGATGATCATCACTTCGGTGCACAAAGACCTATAGATTCAAATGCCCTACTTTTCTATGCGTGGATGAGGAGCGAAGGAGGTGTTGCCCAGTTGTCTACCCTTGTTGATTGTTCTTGGTTGATTGTTGTCATCACGCCTTCTGGTGTTGAGTGATTATGCGTTTTTAACTCTGCGTCTCCTAAAATTTTAACTGTGCGATTTAATTTAAATGAGTGCGAAATTACCCCCTCTGTTTGATGAAAGGATTTCTTCATTTTAATGACATGATCTCTACGGTTTTTAAATGAATATCGTCGGCAATTTTAATGCTTTTCTAGGCAAATTTCTGTGTGGTTTTTATACATCTGGTCTGCCTTTACTGTGAAAATTTCACCTTACATTTAAACACCTATGGCCAACGATTTTACCCCGACACCTTACTTGACTCGATTAGCGGTTTTCAAGGTATTTTGACTACGTTTTTATTCATTTTCTCCATGATCTAAGTTGTAATTTTTGCCTGCGTTTATACTGTGTATTGGATATCTCTTGGTGGTGTCAATAGTGGTGGTTCTATTGTGTGATTGGGAGCATATCTACTGTGCTTATACTTGCGATTATATATTTATTTAATGAAAACAACATGCATTTCCATTCTGTTCTGTATATTGTACAACATTTTTATTTAAACGGTAATGCACTTCCTGTTTGATAGTGGGGATGGAGATTTCATTATGTGCCTTTAATGAAATTGGAAGGCAAGTTTACCATGGGGAATTTAACCCTCTTTATTCTTTTGATTGCATGTTTACCTCCATTGTTAAACAATTTTCCTTTATATTATAGAAGTCAAGTATCCAGTCATTTTTCCTTCTACTGTATAGCAATACTTTTAATTACACAGGCTTATTTAAGGTATTGTGACTTCTCCAGGGTTAATATTGCCATTGTTGTTGGTTAAGACCATGTTTTTCCAAAGTGTCACCTGGCGATTTTCCATTTTCCCAAGGCTGTGATTTTCCATTCTTTTGGATAGTAATCATTGCTTGTCACCTCGTGAATTTTCCACTGGTTAAGGCTTTCGTTTGATGCCCTTTTAACCTCAGCGATTTCCTTAGACCTCTATGATTTTTGGCCACCAAAACCCGGTGAGGATATCTACAATCTTCCCTGTGAAAACTGCGTTTACCTTCTCCACGATTTTGCCTCATTCCATTTTTTTTTCTCTTCTCTGCAATTTATGACTGTGTAGACTTGTTTTTATTCCTTCCAAGATTGGTATATCAACGCTTTATCCCTGAATTTACAAGCAATATAATTTCTCCAGTAATTACATGAAATTATTTAATTCAACAAATAGATTTGTTCCTTTAATTACTACGAACTAACATCTTAAGAAACAACGTGAGGGTTACCAAAGAATAGCTTGCCTGTGTTCGTTTATGATAGACCTGTAATCTTAATGGTAGCACTGTTGTTCCTAGCGAGTGTGTAGTTACTATTCTCGTTCGACAAATTTTCCCTTATTTAGACTACAATGATATTCGTCTCAGCTAGTAGTTAATGGATAGAATACAAATGGTCAGATTGTCATTGATCAAAAAAAAAAATTTAAACAGACAAAAGCATCTGATTCATGGAACGACTCTAAATGACCTTTAATTTGAAGAACAGGTAGCATTAAATTTCATTAACTAGCATCGAGGTGGCATTAATATAAATAGCAATTAACATCAATTTTGCATTGATTAGCTTGATATGCCATTTATTTATAACCAGAAGGTTAGCATTAGTTTACGCCGCGTAGCATTGAAATGATGATTGCTTATAATCCACAAAACCGCATGAAAATGTCTCGCTTTAATGGCATTGTCATTTAACAACATATCATTTTTAATGTTAATAGACAATTGTCATTTGGTACGGTTAATATAGATAGACAGCATGTAGTAATTTAATGTGTTAATAAGTGTTGTAATTGTAGCATTCTACATTGATATGGTTAATGTTGTTATATAATGTTAATAGCTAGTAAGATTGTAATTTTGGGATTAAAATTGGAATTACCCAATTAGATCGTAATTAATGATTAAATTGGATTGTGTTAATGTTAGATTAGATTGTAATTAATGTCTAATTTGTAATTTTTAGACTTGTGAATTTGATTGGTATTAAGGTTAAATTAGAATTGCAATCTATTAACTAGTAGTAGTATTGACTTGCTAAAATTAGTTATGTGGTTAATGTTAAATGTTATTCAGTGGTTCTCTAATTTGGTAAATTAGACTCGCTAAACTAGAATTGTATATCATGTTAAGTTAGGTTGTAAATCACTAACTTTGTAATTTAAATTTGTATTTAATGTTAAATTTAGATTGTAAATATTGACCATTTTAGACTTGATAAATGGGTTGGGTTGTAGACGAAGTCGTCTATTGACTTGTGTTTTTCCTTTGTTGTCATATTCTTGCGTCTCATCGACCTGTTGTTGGGGTATGGGCCTGGATTTCTTATCGGTATTTGTCTCCTAGCGCATCAGATTTATCCAGAGTCCTCGATCTAGATAGGATGTGTTGTGTCAAGGTTATTGACGCGTCTATCAATTGGGGATGGCTTGATTCTTGATGAGGGGATCATGGCATGCCCTATTGGATAGCGGCGAACGAGAACTTGGCCGGAATCGGTGCGTTCTGTGTGAGTGTTGTCGAGCGTTGTAAGTTGTTTTTGGCACATGGGTGGAATGCCTTCATGAGTTGGGTTCGCGCACCTTGAGGTTCTAGTCTTGTTCGTCAAGGTTGTTGTGGTGGGAGGGGGATGTTGTCCCTTAGCTTGTAGGCACGTCCTATTTTTGTCAGGCAGGTAATCATTCCTCCTTGTTGTTCTATGCATGTTTCGCCCGGTTGCCCTTGTGTCAGTGCGTGGAGTCATAATTGTCTGTTGCCTAGACTGCGTGCTTGCGTTCGAAGTCAATGGTTTGGTTAAATGGTTGTCGTCGTCTCCTGCTTCGCTTGTAGTTGTAACGATGCGGGTTGTTACATATAGTATTAGAGCGGGTTCAACCTGCGACTTGGGATCACTATGGCTTTCGTTGATATGATTTTTTATTATAATGTTGTTAATTAAGTTGACTTGTATTCATGTAGTTAATCATGGTTAGAGGATGCCATGGAGGCAGACAATGGGGTGTTAGGGGAGGAGGCATGACGCCTCCAGTAGCATCCACGCCAAAGGGGTCTAACCCCCAGGGAGATGAACAGGTTGTCGGGTAGGAGCAGATAGCGGTGGGTGATATGGTTAGAATGGTGAGATATTTTTAGTGCATGTCTGAGGCACTGATCATTCGTTTGGACAGAGATGAGGCCAGAGCGTCGGCACCCCCTGAGGGTCCACCGTGCACTCCGATCGGTACTAGTAGCATTCACCGTGAACTTTAAAAGGTCAAATTTCCTGAGTTCTTTGGTGCTCCAGATGGCGCAACCACCGAGGCATGATTGGAGAATATGGCGATGTGCTTTGCACTTCGTGACTATACCTCCAACATGAAGGTCTACATGGCGGTCTTTCAACTGAAGGGAAGCACTCTTCTATGGTGGAAGACTCTCCTGCTGCAACTAAACATGGTTGTCGAAGATGTGTCATGGGAACTGTTCGAGGAACGGTTCCGAGAGAGGTACCTATCAAAGGAATTCATTGAGCGTCAACTCAACGAGTTCAATGCCTTACAACAAGGAGGTCGTACGGTGCCCGAGTTCAAGGCCCGTTTTATGGAGCTACTTCGGTATGCTCTGCATATTAATACTGAGAAACTTAAGGTCAATAGGATCGTATTCAGCCTTAATGGCAGGATACATGCAAAGGTTAGGATTCTGATGCCTCAAACCTTGCATGATGTCATCCAGAAGGCCCTCAAAGCAGAGGAGGAGCTTATCAGCGGGGGTCAGAGTAGGACTCCAGCAAGACCAGCAAGGCAGGTGTAATATTGTGTGCAGCAACATTAGAAACCAGCCAAACATACGCCAAGATATCGTGGCTTCCATAGGGGATCCACTTTTACTACATGTCGACGATCGATGCCTCAACATCAAACACCTTATCGGGGACCACTGCATTAGCAACAACATCGACCGCAGCAACAACTGTTTAGGAATTTTCAACAGAATAGACTAGGATTCCAGGCCGGTGGGCCGTCATCTTCTACTTCAGGTACCAAGAGTACTAGAATGAAGAAGGGGTGTTGGACGTGTGGGGAGCCACACTACCAACGCGACTTCCCTATGGAGAGGACTAGAGCATCTGGATCATTCGGGCCCACTACCATGGGAGATATGGGAAAGGCCCATTGGATTCATGCAACAGTGAATAACTGCTAGGAAGAGCACCAGTAGACTGTGCTCGAGATGTCAGGTACCGTCGTTGACCAAACCCTTAGTATTTTTATAGATCCCGATTCTACTGAGAGTTTCATTTCTGGTGAAGCACTAAAAAGGCTTAAGGTAAAGGCTATCGAATAGGAACAATTTATCTTCATAGATATGACTTATGGAGCCAAATAGAAGCTTGGAGGAAAGGTTATGGATTGTACCCTCAACCTGGGAGAGTTTGTCACTAGGGCCAACCTGTACATCATGAACATAGGATCTTATGACATCGTGATTGGTATAGATTGGTTGGAATCGCATGAGGCGATACTCAATTGTAAGACAAAACAATTGATCTTGGTCGATGGTGAGGGAAAAAGATGCATGATTGTAGGATGGAACCAGGGAGTTTCCCTGAGGTTCATCTCTTCCTTGCATCTATGAAAGATCATGCACAAGGGATGTAATATTTATGTGATCCTTGCGTTAAACGAGAAGGGAGTAGCCCAAGGTCTAGAACACCATCCGATGGTGAGAGAGTTTGCAGACATCTTTATGGAGGAGTTACCAAGCATGTCGTTTGAGAGGGAATTGGAGTTTACTATAGACCTAAAACTGGGGACTGAATCGATAGATAGAATGCCTTATCGGATGTCGACCGTGGAGTTATAGGAGTTGAGAATGCAACTGAAGGAATTGTTGGACCTGGGACTTAAACGTCCAAGTGTGTTGCCATGGGGTGCACCTATTATTTTCATATGAAAGAAGTATGGGTCGTGGAGGCTCTGCATTGACTACTGTCAATTGAACAAGGCAACGATCAAGAATCAATATCCATTGCCAAGGATAGATGATCTGTTTGATCAGATGAAGGGTGCGACGATGTTCTCAAAGATCGATTTGCGATCAAGGTATCACTAGTTATGGATCAAGGAGGATGGCTTCCCTAAGACCACCTTTAAGACGAGGTTTGGAAATTACAAATTTACTGTTTTACCGTTTGGACTGACAAATGCCCCAGGGGTATTTATGATTTTGATGAATAGCATGTTCTACGAGTACTTGGACAAGTTCGTCCAAGTATTCATTGATGATATTTTGATTTACTCTCGGACGACGGAGGAGCATGATGAGAACTTTAACTTGGTACTACAGTGTCTGCGAGAGCACAAATTGTATGGGAAGTTGGCCAAATTCTCATTTTATCAATCGAAGATTCACTACTTAGGGCATGTCATCTCCGGCGAAGGTATCATCATGGATCTAGCAAAGGTCGAGGCTATTATGGAATGGCCTGCATCGACGAATGTCTTGGAAGTGCATAGCTTCATGGGTTTAGCAGGATACTATCGGCAGTTCATCGAGGGATTTTCAAAGATAGCAAATCTGATCACGGAGTTGTAGAAGAACAACAAGAAGTTTTTTTGGACTGAGAAATGCGCGGAAGATTTTCAGAGGCTCAAAGAGATGTTGACAATGACATCGATACTAAAGGTCCCTGACATGGACGTGGACTTGTTGGTATGCATTGACGCATCCAAGGAAGTCTTATGTGGAGTCTTGATGCAAGACGGTCGATTGATCGCTTACATCTCGAGGAAACTGAGAAGGCACGAGGAGAACTATGCAACGCACGATTTGGAATTGTTATCCATTGTATATTCCTTGAAGGTTTGGAGACACTACCTTGTTGGACGAAAATTTGAACTAAAGATGGACCACTGTGGACTACAACACATTTTTTCGCAAAGCGAATTGAACGCATGACAACGACATTGGTCGGAATTTCTTAGCGAGTATGACTTCGAGATTAATTACATAAAAGGAACAGTGAACCGAGTGGCAGATGCATTGAGTTGGAGACCACGCATATTTTTGGTGTTGCCTCTTCAAACGAATCCATGTGAAAATATTATAACTTTACAACGCGACGATGACTGGTACAAAGAGGTCAAGGATTTTATCGAACAAAACTCAATGATGATACCAAGATTTGAAGGATTTATGTTTGACGAAGATGGATTATTGAGGTTTAAAAATCGAATTTAGGTACCACCGAACGACAAGTTGAGGATCCTGATCCTAAACGAGGCTCATAGAGAAGTATACAGGGCTCACCTGGGGGTCACAAAGATGAGGGCGAACCTTAAACCATTATTCTTCTAGAAAGGAATGAAGGAAAACATAGTCAACTATGTGGCCTGATGTCTAGAATGTCAACAGGTAAAGCTTGAACATAGACATCCAGTAGTTTTACTACAACCACACACTATTCCAAAATCAAAATGCGAGGTTATTTCAATGGATTTTATTGATGGGTTCCCACTGACGGTAAGGAAACACGACTCGATTTTCGTAGTAGTTGACACTCTGATGAAGAGTGCTCATTTTATTCCTATGCGTACGACGTATCAGGCACCTGACATAGCTAGAGTTTTCATCAGTGAGATTGTGAGGCTGCATGGCATGCCTAAAAGGATTATATCTGATTGAGGATCGGTGTTTACTAGACGATTTTGGACTAGTTTCCAAGAGGCCTTGGGAACCCAACTTAATTTTAGTATTGCATATCACCCAAAGACTGATGGGCAGACCGACCGAATGAACCAGACCTTGGAGGACATGTTGTGCATGTACATGATGGACCAACAAAAGCATTGGGAAGAATTCTTGCCACTCGTGGAATTTTCTTATAACAACATCTACCAAAGCACCATTAAGATGGCACCCTTCAAGTTTGTTTATGGGCAACTGTGTCAGATGCCTTTGAGTTAGGATCAAATTGAGGATAGGGTCCTGGTGGGACCAGAAGTGATCCAAGAAATGGAAGAGAAAATGAAAACAATAATACAAAGTATTAAAGAAGCGCAAGATCGACAGAAGAGTTATGTCGATGCGCACTGTGTCGACCATAGTTACAAGGTTGGCGATCGAGTCTTCTTGCAGGTGAAACTACATAAGAGTTCGATCAAGTTTGGAAAGGGAGATAAACTCTCTCTTAGGTTCGTGGGACCTTTCAATATGGTGGAGAGGAAGGGGCTCATGGCCTATCGACTAACCTTTCCTGATTCTTTGACGCATATGCACGATGCTTTTCACGTATCTGTTTTGAGGCATTATATTAGTGATCCTACACATGTTATTGACATGAGTTCCTTGGAAGTATAATATGAGGGGGCTCTCATGGCTGATCCGATCCACATCCTGGATCGTCGCATTCAACAGCTACGACGTCGAACACTGGAGCAGGTCAAGGTCCAGTGGGACAACTATAGTTCGCACTCGACAACCTAGGAGTACGCATATGATAAGCGCTAGTAGTTTCCATTTTTTTTTTTATAGATAGACTTATGATACTGTGATAAACATTATTTCGACACTTATATACTGTGAAAATTTGGGACGAAGTTTAGACCAAGAGGGGGTGTATGTAACATCCTGCTCTTGCGCGCACTAAGAGAAGTTATTCTTTGAGGACACTTGCTCGCAAGTGATCCAGATTATTATACTTTTGGGAATTTGATTATGATTATGAGGTGTTATGAATTGATGACATGTTATTTTAATGCATGACATAGACATGTGCTATTGACTCAGTTTTCCTGAGTGTGCAGGATTTTGGACCTCGAGGATGCAAAGGCATCGATGGAACCCCTTGGACTCTAGATCGAGTCAGGGAGTGGACTATTAGGGTTTGATTGTTGTATATATGATATATGTTCATCTAATTAGATGATATGATTACAGATATATTTCTGACATGATTCGTTGATGATGCAGGCTGATGATAACTTGTCGACCAGACTCACATGTGGAGTAGAGGGGTCACGCACGACTACCAGAGATGTTGAGGGAGAGGTGTGGACAATAGCGCTGCCACAACCTACTACCACTCCTGTCGTGGCTCGAACTATAGGTTAACGATTACCTAGCTTGAGAGGACCCACGATGTCGTGAGGACAGACTGCGATAGTCACTCACGATGATTCTAAGGCGTGCACAATAAGGCAGAGTCCTTATTCCTTAGAGGCCCTTAGTCTCCCACAAGATCACTTGGTAGAGTATTGACTCCAGGGGTTTTTTATGTCTACCAAGTCAGTCAAGAGGTGACTAGAACCCTTGGAGCACGGCGTCCATCTTGAAGGGCACGTTGCACTAGAAAAATGAAAAGACGCCTGTGGCACCCTTGGAGCACATAGTGCGTCCTAAAGGGCATGTCGTGCAAGGGAAATAGTGTGAGGTGAGTGGCACCCTTGGATCACCTACTGTGTCCTGAAGGGCACGTCACGTTGTTAATTAATAAGTGGATAAACCTAGATGGCCTCAAGATGAGTAACATGATAAGAAAGATTCAAAACAATTTCCCTAATAAAATGTCGCCCAACCTAGGAAAATAAAGTCTAGGTCTAAGTGATACATGTGATAAAAAAAATATCTATTTACATAAAAATATAAATATAAATAAATAAATAATAATGATAATCATCATTAATCATGTGACGAGAAGGGGGTAAGTAATTCATTTAATTTATAAAAACTTTTTGGGGATAAAATTTAAAAAGGGAAAAAAGGGGAAATAATTGTTTTGTCACTTATGCTAATTAAAATTTATTAATTAAAAAGGAAAAAGGGGAAAAGTTAATTTTCTACACCTGCCAATTTGAGTTTTAAAGGAAAAGGGAAAGAGGAAAATTTAAAAGAATTAGGAAACTAGGAAAAAGAGGGAAACATAAAAAGAAAGGGGAAACACAAAGAAAAAGTAGAAAGTCTAACTTAGTAAGGTATCTAGCATTTAAGAACTTTCTAAATTAAACTCAACTAGTAAATTAGTAAGGGGGAAAGTCATTAAATCTTGTAAGAGAATATGGCGACACCTAGGAGCGATTATAGGAGTGCTTTTAGGTGGGTGAGGGAAATAGGAGCAATTAATTAATTAATGAAATTAATTTATGGTGCAATGAAGGGGATGGGTGACACTTGTATGGGGAGGATTATTATGAATTAAATTATTGAGCAATGAATTAAATGAGATTTTGGGAATGTAAATGACTTAGAAAATCTATATAAAGGAGGGAGGAGGAGGAGGATGGATCTCTTCTATTATGCATAATGTTATGCTCCAGAATTTTAGACTTGACTGACTTAGCTTGTGGGAGTTGGGATACCCAGCTTGGTGAGGAGTGGTAGCTCAGCCTTGCAAGGTGAGCTGGGATCTAGTTGATTCTCTGGTTAGTGTGCGTGGACCCTTTGCAGCTTGGGGGGCTAAGGAGGAAGAATATTACCCCTAGCGTTTCCTAGGAGGTACCGGTGAAGTCTCATTGGTACGAAAGAGGGAGCTGCACGAAGCGCGCAGGCCAACAACTCAGAGCGGGCGACTTGGGCTATGATATGATTCCCTTATTTCTGCATGATAGATTATTAATATACTTTATGCTTTCAATTATATATTTTTAATTGGGTAAAGAAAATGTCGACTCAACATTTTAATTGATAACTTATTTCCCCATAGTCTTAAGCTCACTGTTGATTGATTCCCTTGGCTTCAATCCCTGCATGTTGAGAATGCCCTTGGTTTTTATTGTGGTGAAGTTTTGTGTTTTTCATCTTCATCCCTAGCTCTTCAATCCATGTCTGAGCAATTGTCCAGGAGACGAATCGATGGTCGTCACTTCAGTGCACAAGGACCTATAGATTCAAACTCCCTACTTTTCTATGCGTGGATGAGGAGCGAAGGAGGTGTTGCCCAGTCGTCTACCCGTGTTGATTGTTCTTGGCTGATTGTTGTCATTACGCCTTCTGGTGTTGAGTGATTATGCGTTTTTAACTCTATGTCTCATAAAATTTTAACTTTGCGATTTAATTTAATTGAGTGTGAAATTACCCTCTGCGTTTAATGAAAGGGTTTCTGCATTTTAATGATATGATCTCTGCAATTTTTAAATGAATGTCGTCGAAAATTTTAATACTTTTACAAGAAAATTTCTAAGTCGTTTTTATACATCTGGTCTGCCTTTACTGTGCAAATTCCACCTTACGTTTTCACACCTATGGCCAGCAATTTTACCCCGTCACCTTACTTGACTCGATTGTCAATTTTCAAGGTATTTTCACTACCTTTTTATTCTTTTTCTCCACGATCTGAGTTGTAATTTTTTCCTGCGTTTATACTGTGTATTGGGTAGCGCTTGGCGGTGTCAATAGTGGTGGTTCTACTGGGTGATTGGGGGTGTAGCTACTATTCTTATAATTGCATTTATATATTTATGTAATGACAACGACATGTATTTCCATTCTGTTCTATATAATGTACAACGTTTTTATTTAAATGGCAATGCACTTCGTGTTTGATAGCAGTGATGGAAATTGCATTATATCCCTTTAATGAAATCGGAAGGCGAGTTTACCATGGGGAATTTAACCCTCTTTATTTTTTTGATTGCATGTTTACATCTGTTGTTCAACAATTTTCCTTTATATTATAGCAGTCAAGTATCCAAGTGGTTTTCCTTCTACTCTACATCAATAATTTTAATTACACAGGCTTATTTAAGGTACTGCGACTTTGCCAGGGTTAAGATTTCCATTGTTGCTGGTTAAGACCGCGTTTTGCCAAAGTGTCACCTAGTGATTTGCCATTTTCCCAGGGCTATGATTTGCCATTATTTTGGACAGTAATAATTGCTTGTCACCTTGCGAATTTTCCACTGGTGAAGGTTTTCGTTTGATTCCCTTTTAACCTCAGTGATTTCCTTAGACCTCTATGATTTTTGGCCACCAAAACCCAGCGGGGATCTCTGGAAGCTTCCCTATGAAAACTATGTTTACCTTCTCCACGATTTTTCCTCCTTCCATTTTTTTCTTTCTCTTATCTTCAATTTATGACTATGTAGACTTGTGGTTATTCCTTCTAGGATTGGTAGATAAGAGCTTTATCCCTGAATTTACAAACAATATAATTTCTCCAGTAATTACACGAAATTATTTAATTCAGTAAATAGATTTGTTCCTTTAATTACTATGAACTAACAACTTAAGAAACAACGTGGGGGTTACCAAGGAATAGATTTTTTGTGTTCGTTTATGACAAACCTGTACTCTTAATGGTAGGACTGTTGTGCCCAGCGAGTGTATAGTTACCATTCCTGTTCGACAAATTTTCCCTTATTTAGACTACAGTGATATTCGTCTCATCTAGTAGTTAATAGATAGACTACAAATGGTGGGATTAGCATTGATCAACAAATGTTTTTAAAAAGCCAAAAGCATCTGATGCATGGAACGACTCTAAATGACCTTTAATTCGAACAACAGGTAGCATTAAATTTCATTAACTAGCATCGAGGTGGCATTAATATAAATAGAAATTAACATTAGCTTTGTGTTGACTAGCTCGATATGCCATTTATTTATAACCAGCAAGTTAGCATCAGTGTACGTCACATAGCGTCGAACATGGATGATTTTCAGGATAGAAATGTGTTTTAAAATGTAGAAACCTTGGTGAATATTACTAATCCTTCAGATGTCAACTATAAATGTTTGGCAATATTTTTTTTTAAATATTCAAATTTCTAAGTATTTTATATAGTTTTTATAAAATTTTGGCGATTTTTAAGGTAAACTAATTTTATCCTATAGAATTTGGGTGAATCATTTTTAAAATAGAAAATCTCGTTTTTGGAAAAACCATGGAAAATTAGCCCATGAGCGAAATTTAGCCCCTAAAATCATCTATGGCGTCGAAATGACGATTGTTTATAATCCACAAAACCACATGAAAATAGCTCGCTTTAATGGCATTGTCACTTCTCAATAGATCCTTTTTAATGTTAATAGACAGTTGTCATTTGGTACAGTTATAATAGATAGACGACATGTTGTAATTTAATGTGTTAATAAGTGTTTTAATTGTAGTGTTCTACATTGATATGGTTAATGTTGTTATATAATGTTAATAGCTAGTTAGATTGTAATTTTGGGATTAAAAATTGAATTGCCCAATTAGATCATAATTAATGATTAAATTAGATTGTGTTAATGTTAGATTGGATTGTAATTAATGTCTAATTTGTAATTTTTAGAATTGTGAATTTGATTGGTATTAAGGTTAAATTAGAATTTCAATTTATTAACTAGTAGTAGTATTGAATTGCTAAAATTAGTTATGTGGTTAATGTTAAATGTTATATAGTGGTTCTCTAATTTGGTAAATTAGACTCGCTAAATTACAATTGTATATCATGTTAAGTTAGGTTGTAAATCACTGACTTTGTAATTTAGACTGGTTAATTTAGATCTGTATTTAATGCTAAATTTAGATTGTAAATATTGACCATTTTAGACTTGATAAATGGGTTGGGTTGTGGATGAACTCATGTATTGGCTTATGTTTTTCCTTTGTTGTTGTATTCTTGTGTCTCATCAACTTGTTGTTGGGGTATGGGCATGGCTCTCTTATCGGTATTCGGCTCCTAGCACGTTGGATTTATCTAGAGTCCTCGGTCTAGATAGGATGTGTTATGCCAAGGTTATTGATGCGTCTATCACCTGGGGACGACTTGATTTTTGATGAGGGGATCATGGCGTGCCCTATTGGATAGTTTCAAACGAGAATTTGGTCGTAGTCGGTGCATTCTGTGTGAGTGTTGTCGAGCGTTGTAAGTTTCTTTTGGTGCATGGGTGGAACATCTTCATGCGTTGGGTTTGCGCACCTTGAGGTTCTAGTCTTGTTCGTCAAGGTCGTTGTGTCGGGAGGGGGATGTTGTCCCTTATATTATAGGCGTGTCTTTTTTGCATCGGGCGGGTAGTCGTTCCTCCTAGTTTTTCTATGCATGCTTCGATCGGTTTCCCTTGTGCCAGTGCGTGGAGTCATAGTTTCCTGTTGCTTGGAATACGTGCTTGTGTTCATCGTCAGTGGTGTGTTTAAACTATTGTCATCGTCGTCTTCTTTCCTAAAACAAAACAAACAAACAAAAAATCACTTTTGATTCGCTTGTAGTTGTAAGGATGCAGGTCGTTACATTTTATTACATATTCATATTTTACAATAATATGGAAGAAACAATTCAACAATGTATGTATTCCTAAGAATTCAAGGATGGGGATTTGTGGTATATGTGCTACTCTTAAATCAAGAAGAGATAAATCTGAAGGGGCTAAAAGAGGTATGTATTTACTATTTTTTTTTTTTAAGTGAATATTTATCAACTATGAAAACATATGATCAATATTTTCATTTTATGTCATGTGCAGATTCCATAATCAAATCACTTCAAGTACATTGGAATCAACAATCAAGTGAAAGACAAAATTTGTACAAACATCGGAAGAAGTGTTATGATGCTCCAAACAAATATTCAGGTATGATAATTGATGGCATGGACCAGAAGAAAACAGTTCTACCACATTTTGTCTGTACACCCAAAAATTTATAGGAAGAGAATTTCATTCAGTTTCACTTGGTTGGATGTATGGTTTTCAATGGAAAAATGTGTCCAAGAGTTTACTTCACAGTTCCAAATATTCATAATGATGCAAATCTGACCATCACCATAATTCATCATGTGCTCACTCATTGGTCTGGAATTCTTCCTCAAGTTCTCTATATACAGTTGGAGAACAATAGTCATGAAAATAAAAATCAAATTGTGTTTGGATATCTAAGCATGCTTGTTGAAATGGGAATATTTCAAAAGGTGAAAGTTGGTTTCCTTCTTATTGGACACACTCATGATCATATTGATCAAATTTTCAGTCATTTTCCCGTAACATTGAAGAGGAAAAATGTTGGAAGTCTACCATCATTGATTGAATGTATCAAGAAAGCATACATTCCAGAGCCTGTTTTTCATATATTAGAAGAAACTGTTGACATGCGAAGATCTATTCAGGGATTACATCATGAAGAAAAATGTATTGAGCATCTTAATGACATTAGCTTCCAACATCAATTTTGTTTCAAAAAAATTGATGGGAAAACACTTATATGGGGAAAGAAGTATTCAACTACTACAGAATGGGGGCCTTCATTGAGTTTATCATTTTTGAAGTTCATTCCAGATCATCCAATTTTTTCATCAAAATTATTATTTTTACAATCATTTGTTAAAATCCATAATGCACGAAGGCATAATAGAGATGTAGATTATTCTGAATGCCTGGAAGAAATTAAAAAGTCCATTAAGGATACATATGAGTAATTTGATGTTGTTAATTGTGTTTGGTGGGAGTCTTTTTTCAATAGTCAAAGTGACATAATTTCAAGCTCAACAAATGAAGATACAATGTTGAGGACTCCATTTAATTGGCCACAAAATATGCCAAACAAATCTGAAGAAACAAACATTGTTGAAGTTCAATAATCTCAAGGTTCT
Source organism: Picea engelmannii (assembly GCA_009831015.1). Taxonomy (NCBI): domain Eukaryota; kingdom Viridiplantae; phylum Streptophyta; class Pinopsida; order Pinales; family Pinaceae; genus Picea; species Picea engelmannii. The sequence goes on from ML777513.1 coordinate 821,699, forward strand.
ATTGAGATTACACAAGCAAAGGAAAGAGAAATGTATATTGGATCGCAAAGGTCACGTGCACAATGTGAATCCATGGAAGTCCTTTATAGGGGTTCAATACAAGATATTAAGGAGGCTAGCATGATTGCAGTTTTAGTGACTGAGGATCCACATGGTTATCCATTCTGGATAGGAAAGGTTATAAATATTGAGAAAGAAAATGATGATGTTGTTATAATTGAAGTGCATTGGTATGCAACAAGTACACACCCATTCAATGGTGTGTACAAGCCATAGATGGTGGTTGAGAAACATGTCAATAGAAAGAGAAAAATAAAGGGTTAAAATACAACTCGTCGTCACACCGACCTCTTAAAATTAGACGATGTTGACATACTTGTTTATGACTTGAATTTGACAAAGAGAGGAACTCTTCGCTCCAAGACAACAAAGATTTTCAAGAGGTTGTTACCGCAAGAAATAAATGAAATATGGGAGTCTATTGAACCTAGTCATAGATCAAAAAGGCATTTGGAATCTGAAATGTTGGGCATGCATGTAGAATCAAAGGGTGCATTCATCGACAATAGAGAAGAGTATGGATCATCTACATCTTCATCAAAACATTCATCTGAAGACAATGTAGACTCTGTTGGTATTTCAGAAACCATGAGTCAATCTGAATAAGTGTATGGAACATCTTAAGAATTTTTTATCCATATGATGTTTGTATGGTAACTAAAAAAGAGCATTGAACTTACATATAATCTTACATGAAGTTATGAATCTTTTGTTATGTTTTATGAATGATATGTTTTTTTATTATGGATAATATAATAAAATTTAATAGCTCATATGTTTTGAATATGGTCAATATAACAATACTTTTAAGAAATTATTTATGTTTCATTCAATGTACAACTTGTATTTACTTTTTTATTATTAAAAGGAAAAAATTATTAAAAAGTGTCATTGAATTTTTAAAGTATATTTTGCTATTTTCATGGAATTATGTGTTACCTTGTGCTTTGCGTGATAATAACATTTAAAAAGTAAACATTTAAGGGTTTCTTTTATGATTTTGTTTACAGTAATGATGAGTTCTTTTACCACATTATAAAAATGTGTCATTTTAATACCCCAATTTTAGAATGGGTGCTACCGGTAGCAGTACTTTTCAA